>VDFB02276056.1:0-72898 GCA_007258455.2 Sequoia sempervirens | reverse complement strand
AGGTGCTTGAAACAAGTTTTAAATCCTTAAAAATCTCTAAATTTCTAGGGTTTTTAAACTTTTTTTTCATTTTGCCGCGTTTGTGCCGCGTCCACGTTCGGAGTTGCCGAGTCCCGCGCCGAGTCACCCTCGCCGTGTCTGAGCCGCGTCCGCATCTCGTTACTATGGTTGTAACACTAGGCAACATGCGCTCTATCACTGAGTAGAGCCCATTCAAAACCTCCTCATCTGCTTTGAAATTAGGGCAGTATTGGAATGTCGGATTGAGGTAATAAGAAGCTACCATTGCCTATCAATGATCTCCGAAATGGGATGATGCTTATGCTCAACTCCTACATAGATGGATCAAATGACCTCCTTGGCCCTATCCATGCTTTCATGTATGTAGCCCATTGTGGGCTTCTCCCCATCAACAACTCGTAGGAGAACTACCAAAGGCTCAGTGAACTACAATTATTGTGAAACATTAACTTAAGTGTGAACAAAAAGTAAGCAAATAAAAGAAAAATATGAACAAAAATTAAAACATAATTAGATTTTCATTTACCTTTACAATCTCCACAGTAGGTACCCAAAAGCTTGGCTCATCAAACATGCAATTTGCCACATCAACTCCTATAGTGGTCTTAACATAGGATGAGGAAGTCCACTCCTCACTAACAAACATGCACCTCAAAGCTCCCTTTGATTGAAGCAAGGATTGTAATGTGATGAAATTTGTTGCAAATCGGGTTATGCTAGGATGGGACAACTCCTTTTGCCTCGTGTATTGCCTTATTAAGTTGAGGACCCATGTGTGATTGTATATGAATTTACAAATGTTTTTGACCGACTCTACACATGTGATCCATGGAAGCTTGCCAAAATCCTCCAATATGAGGTCAAGGCAGTGGGCAACACCTAGAGTCCAAAATAATTATGGGTGCCTCTCCATCAATAGTCTACTTGCAACAACATAATTTGCTGCATTATCCGTCGCCACCTGCACCACATTCTCCTCACCCACCTCAACTGGGACTTGCTATAAATCTACAAAAGGAATGTGGCATTTTTGACATGTCTTGAAGCATCAATTGATTTGATGGATATGGTGCAACCCGAAAAAGAAACAAAATCAATGATTCAATAAAGCATAAATTAAAAATATTAATCTCTAAATCGATGCATTGTAGGAAGTACAATCACCTGAGGAAGAAACAAGAAAATTCAGCAATGTCTTATTTCTTCTATCAGTCCAACCATTGGTCATGATGGTGCAACCCTTCCTCCTCGATATCAACTGTTGCTCCTCTATTGTGGCTTTTACATCAGCCACCTTTTGTGTCAAAATTGGGCCCTTTATGTCATCTTCACTAGGGGCTTTGAACCCCACCCCACAAACAGTAATGGCATCAACGATATTTTGCCAATAAGGAGACCTAACACATGTCACAAATAAACAAAATAAAATAAGTATTGTAAAATGGAGAGTTTAAATTTGAATTCGACATACCTCTAAAGATAAAAATTTAAGAGACAAAGAATCAAGCTATAAATTTTTACGTAATCAAACAAAAAAGAATTACTTGGCTGCATGGAATGGAATGGTGCAATAGTACCAAAAGTCTCCAATTGCATGTCTAGCTGCATCATGTATGTCCCTGTTCCAACCCATGCTCTCAATCGACGGTAGGGAACTTGGAGTAGTGTGTGGCAAAAGATATGAATCTATCCTAGATTTCTGAACTCTAGGCCCAATGCTAACACTTGCATTGCCACTAGCACTAGCACCAACACCAACAACAGCAACACCACCAACATTAGCAATACCAGGAGCAGCACTTGAAGAAGGAAGAAATGGCGGCAAGGTAGAAGACTCTCCATTACCACCAATGCCTGCTATCTCCTCTCTTTGCCTCTTTTTCATTCTTTTTGTAGCTCAAATGTTTCTAGTTGCACTTGCACCTCACGAATAACCTCAGTAGGAACTTGTGGGCGTGGCATAACATCATGGGCTAGTATATGTGCAAGATGGTATTTCAATCTACTAATGCTTCCTCCATGATAAATTGTTTTGCAATAAGAACATTTTACCTCCTTTCCTTTTCCCAGGGAAAAGTTCAACATGTATCCAACATGGGTCCCTTCTAATTGGGGTTTTGGACATCTTGATAAAGATGATTTGAAAATCTCAAGGCTGCTGCAATAACATATAAATAGAAAAAAATTAACATTTGTGAATTGTGATTTATAATTATAAACTAATACAAAAAAATGTAGGGTTTGCAACAATAAAATTATATTTTTTTTACAAAGAACACCCAGGGTTTGTTGGATAGAAAATCAAACACATCGAGGGTTCTTTCTTTGATCCAGTAAAATAAAATAGAAAAAAAGAAATGAAATGTACAGAAAAATGCAATTTTTGGTAAAAAGAACACAAAATTACCTTCAAAATTCAAGCTTACCTCTTAAATCAAACTTGAAATCAATAGAGAACTCCTTCCAATCATTGGTAGACACCTGTTGATGTACCAAACGTATCTATGAAGCTGCCCAAATGCTATTCAACAATGGATTTTTGCTCTACCTCCTTGCTGATTGCCTTACAATGCACTCTAAATTTTGCTCACAACTCTCTTTTCTCCTTCTACTTTGCCTTCAAAATGAAATGATATTGCTTTTAGGGTAGAGGAGAAAATATAATTAAAAAAAAAGCAACTTAAAACAATTGTTTTTTATGTTTTTTTTGACTTTTTAACACTCAGCCACGTGGCAAAGCCTAGGCATCGGGACTCGCTCGGACTTAGTGAGATTGGTGACTTTGCGAGTTTGCAAAAATATCAGTTAAGTCCGAGTCCAAGGCCTCCAAACTTGGCGAGCTTGACTTTCCTTAAACTCGCTGAGTTTTGGCGAGTCTAGGTGAGTCTCATTACTTTGATTTTGACCACACAAGCTTTCAGCTCTTTGCATTTGGAGTAGTCTATATCTTTTTGAGTAGAAGGGTGGCAAGGAGGAATCCTAGAGTCTTCAAGCTCAATCACATCATCTGTTGGCTTATGGGGGTTAGGGTAAGCCCTCTTTGTCTTGTATCTCACTAGCATGTTAAACCAAGCAAAATTTGCTAATCATGAGGAGTGGTACACATAGTAATGAGACTCATATTCCTTTGAACTTATTCATGGAGAAAATCCTCAAATACTTGTTTATTTTCTAACTGTTGTTTCTACGGGGAATTTAATAATCCTGGAATATTTTCTCTATGTATGAATGGATAATGAAATTTATTCTCCCCTTAAACCATATTTTCCATCGGATCTTTGAGTACGCATGTTAAGTTTGTTTTACGATTTATATTTATCGTGGTGTGACTTATATGGACCAAACTTTCTGTTTCCTTAATTACTGTCCCTCCTATAACTGTATCCTTAATTATCTCAGAACTAGTCCTTTTTGATATTGCAAGGAAATGCTTTGTTGTGATTTTTTTTTTTCCAAATTTTCTTTGTTCTTTTCATGTTTTACTTATATACAATATTCTTTCTAAAGCTCTCCATTATTTTGATTGTTTTTAATGTGTTCGACAAAATTCACTTCAATTATAGTGTCTTTGTATGATTGCAGTGATATAGTTTACTATATGGTTTTGATTCTGGTTTCTTGATTTCATAAACTTCTATAACATTTTACTTCCAATAATAAAAAATATATTATTATCTCAAAGTCCTGCTTAAGTCTTTGAGCCATGCTATCCCATGTCCATGCAATTGAATATTATTATCTGACTAGTTTTCTTTTCTGTTTATGGTAATGTTTCATTAATTTTTATGACCTATTTCAACAAAAACTGTTGGATTATTTTTTATTTGTGACATTGCAAATTATATTGCATGAGAAGCATTTGATTAGCTTTTTAACTGACTCTTGAAATTAGGGTTTTGATCGGTCATTGCTGCCACGTGTTCGTAAGGCTCAGGGTGGTCAAAGGAGTGGGCCAGGGAAAGATGCTGTAAGAATCACTATGGAATAACCTAGAACTAGTGCTTGTGCATCTAGTCAGATTTCTGAGATTGAATTGTTATTATGAAGAATTTTCTACTGTTCTGGTAACTCTCCTTGGTTATACCTAAAAAAATGTGGTGTCAGAATTATCTTTATACTTCAGAGAACTTATTTGAATATTTTTATACTGCAGCTACGAGAATTTACACGCTGTTTTAATCAAGAAAAGATGCTATACAAAGGTACAGAGGTTTCGCTGGTAAGTATAAGGTTTTAATCTTAAATTCTACATGATTGTTTCTCAAATGATTGTTCTGTAATATGAGAAACATACACGTTCAACTTCTTCTCCCCTTGTTTCCAAGATGCCTTGGATTATTGTTGTTTTTTGTTTTTGAATTACATCTAGGGGTTTGCCTTTTGTTTTCTCTGTTGTTAACAATGGAATCATTAGCTTGATTGAGTTTTGTGAATAATACTTTTGTTTAATCTATCTTTTGAATGAACATAAATAAAATTTATATAAACTGATCTGTATCTTGTCAACTCTCTTATTAATTACTACAATGCTTCATCATATTGATTTCTGGTATAGTGACATGTTTACTAAAACTTTCTACATTTGAGTAGATGCTAGCAAATTTGAAAAGAAACTTTACAACTAGGAATCTGGTAAATAATTTGGAATCGCTAAAATTTCTAATCCTTAATAATAAGAATCCTACACAACAGACTGAAATAACTTAACAATAACAGTTCATTATGACGAGGAAAGTTTAGATTATGATGAGGAAAGTTAGAAGCTATAAGGTTCAGGATACTGGTGTGAAGGTGGAAGGAGCTAAAATTAAGAGATTAGAGAAGATCAATAGTGCAATCTTGATGTGAGGCTTTTTACAGCCCCTTTCGTATTCTATTCATTCTACATTCAGAATAGTTTCTATGTAGACATGTGCAATGTTGATGTCACTTTCTTCATAGCCCCTTTTGTGTCTATTCGTTTCACATTCAGAACAATTTCTATATAGACACATAGTTTGTACTTTGTAGGAACCTACTGAGGGGTTTGAAGAGCACAAAAGATTTACTGAGACGGGGCGGAGGGGTGAATCAGTAAATCAGAATAAACTTTTTCTTTTCAAACTTTAATCAACTTAAATTTTTATCCAACATCAAATTTTGATATGAATCAATGCAAATAGGTTGAATCCAATTTATTGAAATGTTTAAATGGTTTTACAAAAGAAAGTAGGTACCAACCTACTTGAAGTATTAATAAGATTGTTTAGTAGGCCTCCAACCTACAAGGAGCACCAGCCCCTTAAACTTATTTAGTAGGCACCTAACCTACAAGGAGCACCAACCCCTAATGTGCAAGGCACCAACCTTGACTTGATGGATGTAAGATGACTGCCTTCAATCAGATCTGCACTATCCCAATCCTCCAACCTGCTTTTTGTGATGAATAATCTCACCCTAAGCCCACACAAGAAGATGGGTTTTCTGACTTGAACTGCTTACAATCTTCACAACCACACTTCCACACTTGAAATGAATGTCAATTATATATTTCATTCAAAGCTGGCATCCCTTGAAGAAAGAGTACAACCCTTGTCTAATCACACCTCTTCATATGTGTGCATTAGTCTTAATTTCTCTTTTCAGATTTTTTAAAACTTCCACAAAACTCTGTCCTTAATTAACTGCCAGTCACACCTGTAGATTATAAAGAACCACGTCCTTTGATAATTGTGATGACTTTTTGACTGAACATGTCTTTTAGAAAGAGTTTTATTCATTGATTGTGAACCCGCGTTTCATAAGAAGGCACGTCCCTTGAAGTAATAACTCAAAAGACATTGCTGAAGAGACGCACATGCTGGTCTTTGAGTCGTATCTCTTCAAAAGGCAACTGATTACCTGTCTTTGAGTCTTAGTTTATTTTCACTAACTTATTCGCATCTGTCCAAAAACACGTCTCTATAGACTTATGTTTAAAAAGACGTGTCCCTTAGATAAGCTTGGACTTATGTTGTTTACTAAACAAGTTTCTTTTGTTAAACTCGTTTCTTGATTTGATCTGCCGCACCTCACATAATATTTGTTAGAATAAATAGTCCAATTTTTCTTTAACAAAATATATATGTTAAAGATATTCGATTATATGATCTTCGATTACTGAGTGCTGGATATGATCTTCTAAGTGCTGTATATGATCTGTATATGATCTTCACTGAGTTTGATTATGTGCGAAGGTCTGAGGAGTATTTAAATCTGAATAATCTATCCCAGAATAAGACAGCAAACTTGAATCTGATTAAGTCACCAATGATTTGATCATTTTCAATCAACCATCTGATCATTTGACATCAATGACAATACTTCTAACAATCTCCCCCTTTGTCATTGACGGCAACCTCTTCAATGGCAATTTTGATCCTCTTCTTTTTGCTCCCCGTGTGTCCAACTTCTCCCCCTTTGACATCAATGGCAAGGGGTCTTCTAACAATGCTTTGTTTTGTTCCATGAAGCTACAAGATATTACTGAGATTAAACATTTTGAAGGCTGCAGAGCAGCCTGCCACAGGGGAGACCAATGAAGACCTGATGGATGCAGTTGATCAAGAAGTACTACAATTTCAGTTAGAATACTGTAAAAATACAGAGAATGTAGCTGTAGCTGTAGAAGTCCAGAAACCTTGGAGATCGAATTGTTGTGATAAATAATGGCAGCTTTGTAGAGTTAAGTTGCAGAGTATAATCTTCTTTGTTATCAGACACATTGGGTCTGGTTTAATTTTTTCCACAAGAAGATTAGGAAAGATGAGTAGGATAGGCTTTTGAAAATTAATGACTTTATGAAGGAATAAATAGCAGAATGGCATGTCTCAAGAAAATTGCAAACCCAGGAAACTAAGATTGGAAGAGATAAGCAGATACTGTACATGTTGCGTTTCTATATAATTTTTTTAATAAGATAACAAATATGAATCTTGAGGCCTAGTGTTATTATTATATCACGTGGAATTTTTTGAAATAGCTTGAACCAAAGGATATACATAGTTAACCTCATGGAAATATCAGAAAAAAATGATGAAGATTCTCAATCGACCCTTCAGATTCAATCAGAAGAATTGGCAAAGGCAGCTGCATGGATCAATGATAGAAGCAAGACATTAATCAGACCAAAACGCCATACAAAAATGTCAAGAAAGAAAATAACCGGATAACTGTTGCGCTGAGGTTATGTTACATCAATCTGGATTTCTTGGATACAGTAGCCAATCAAGACTCCTCTGGTGTTTCTTCTGATTCAGTTTCTGTATCTCCTGTGCATTTAGAAACTAAAGATGAAAGATTGCAATCTGAAGCTGTGTGGTTTTTTAGAGATTTCAGAGTTGGTTGATGTGCAGTGGTAACAAGTGGTCCAATAACATTTAGCAGAGACAGTAAAACACACAGAAATAACTGAACCAATGGAATTTCCAGCACCATGTGGAGCAACAGCCCTACCTGCAAAAATATCAAATTAATTAGAATTAAATGGGAATTCAATATTTCGGTGATTTATAAGTTGCTTGATATACAATTGTGGCAAGCTATCCAATTGCAGTCAGTGAAGCTGGTACAGCACATAGAAATAACTGAACAAATGAACTTTCTGGTGCAATGGGAAGCTACTACACCTCTAAGATCTTGAACTAATTATAATTAAGTGGGATGCATAAATTCTTATTAGGTGTGTAGATGAAGGCAATGGTCTGGATGGAATGGACGGTTACCAACTTGAACAAGATGACTTCTGTTCTGTATCATAGATGGCATGAGCCAAGGGTGTTTGCAGTGTAATATTGTTTATATGAATTTCTACATTTCATATAGATGCTTTGTTGGTCAAGCTTGATTCTAACATAGGCTTTATCAAAATCAAGCTTGACCAACAAAGCTTGATTTTGATAAAGCCTATGATAGAAATTCATATAAAGCTTATAAATTCAAGATGCTTTGTTGGTCAAGCTTGATTCTACCATAGGCTTTATCAAAATCAAGCTTGACAAACAAAGCATCTTGACCTGATTGTTGGGCCCACTCACTAGTTTCCAAGCCAGAATAATGTTGTCAAGGATGAATCTTCCACCAAGGAATCCTATTTGTTCTAGTCTAACTACCTCTTTCACTACTAGATTTATCCTTGCAGCTAAATCTTTAACAATGATTTTATTGGAAGTGTTAGGCAAGGTAATAGGGTGCCAACCTGAGATAGTGTCTTCATCTTTCCTTTTGGAAGAAGCTTAACAAGGCCTTTGTTAATATTAGGCCCTAAAGATCCTTGGTCAAAAGCCTCCAAATACAAAAGATAAAAATCATCTTTAATATGCTGACACATGGCTTGATAAAACTTGACTGAGAACGCATCAATACTAGGACTTTTAGTGGGAGCCATTGAGAACACATGTTCAAGGTCTTCAATAGATAGCTCATGGTCCAGAAAGCGGCTATACTCAGTCCACCTTCTAAGAAATATAGTCTTTAATAATGTTCTCCAATATTAATTGAGCATACTGCCAATGAGACTCCTCTCTAAACAGTTTCTCATAAAAATCTGAAAAATAAATTCTCTTCAGGGTTTGTGTGCACATGACCAGATTCATCTTGAACAGCTACAATATACTCTTTTTTATGTTTATAATTTAAAAATTTGAAGTACTTGGAACCCCTATTACCTTCTTTGATCCAGTGTAATCTGGTCCTAATTTTAGCTCCTTGGCCTTTATAAATGTCAAGCTTACAAAGTTGAGTCTCAATCATGGCTATAGAAGTTTGAATATTGAAATTACTTGGTTTGAATTAAGTAATTTTCTATTATGTTCCATTTTCCCTTGAAGAGACTTTTCTTTTTGCTTTTGTTGCCAAGCCAATCTTTTACCAAAGGCGCATTAGAAAAGGCATACTGCCACCATTCTCTATAGGACTCTCCATCTTTTGGCTTAGGAAAATAATTCTAGATGCCAACTAACACCGCCATACAAGAAGGGTTTTTAAGGTGAGAAACATTAAGTTTATAAGGTAGTTGAGAGAACACATAGCTTAACCCAACCCTTAAGATAGAACAATTAATGGGGAAACGGTCCTAGAGGATGGAAGAATAATCAACTCTTACAAAAATCCCATTGGAGTCTTGATTCAAATGCAGGTTGGGACATATATAAATTTCTGTAACCTGCTAAGCTTTCTATTAGCACCAAGTCTGCAATTGGACCAAGTGTACTGATATGATTGGAGAATTTGTTATGGATAGGATCAATAACCTTGATAGAATTGCAACAATTCAACCATTTATCAAACTCATCATTACTCATCTTAACATGGCTTGGCTAGCTACGATCTTTAGGAAATTCCAACATATTAAAATCAACACCAATAACCCAGTTAGCATTAGGAAGTTCTTTCGCCGTCCAATCCCAAAGCCCACATCTCTCTTTTACATTATTAGGAGCATAAAATGAGCAAAAACCAACAAGCTGGCCATTGATAAAAGACAAGGCCCACACACAGCTATGTGAAGGATCCTCACCTTTAGCAATTGCAAACTTGTTCATCCATGAGGAAAAGCCTAAAACAACACCCCCCTACGTTCAGTATGAAGTGTATGAAGAAAGGTAGCATTTTTCCATACATTGGATAGAGAAGAAGTAAGATAAAGACCACCAAGTTTGACTTCTGGCAAAAAGATTGCATCAAGTTTCCACTTAGCAATAATATCATTAACCGCATACTTGTGTTGAGGGAGATAAATCCCTCTAACATTCCATGAAATAATTTTGTAGATCATGATTAAGATGATTCAAGCGGGTTTTCTCCTTCTAGCAGAACATCAAAGTGATTAACAAGAGTGATAGACTAGTTTACAAGCCTCAAATCATTTGGTACAAATGGGGGAGAATTAGATCTCTGCCTTGAATAAGGAGGGGGAATCATGGAACACTGCTTAGGGGACTTAGACTTATGGGGAATTGAAGATGGAGGCAAGTTTTGAGATGCATTAAAGCCACTTTGAGGATTAGCAAGTTTAGAAGGCTTTTTCCTCTTCCTTACCACCTTCCAACCATCCAACTCTGTTGCATCCTTATAAGGAGCAGCAACCATAGGATTTTTATTAGTAATATTTTTTGGATCAGAGGAAGGTATGACCTATATTTGTGAGGTAAAAGAAGCCTTATAAAAAGTAGAGGGTTGAGGAGGGGATTGCAAAAGTTGAGGACTAGTAGGGTGGGAAGTTGAGGGTTGTGCAAAGCTATTCCTCTTGACTAGACAATCTCTTATCAAGTGACCATCTTGTTAGCAGACAAAGCATGCATTAGGCTTATTTAAATAAACTAACGGTTGGTAGAACTCAAACCCGGAACCAAATAACTTAATATTTTCAGCTAGTTGGTTGTTCAAATCCATCTCCACACATTCTCTAGGATGCACCCTTAAGTTGGCAAATTTATCTGTGTTGTTCTTACACTAGATAACTTTGTTGAGTTGAGAAACTATTTCCTTCAAAAAAGGCCTGAAGGTAATGTTCAACAAAGGGAGTTCAATTCACATTGGATATCAAGATCTTTAGAGGCCTTCAAGGTGGAAGTCCAAAGTCCATGCTTGAAGATAGCAGATTTGACCACATATTACCCAAGTACCATATTGTAGAACAACTTGAGCATGCTTAGCTGATTTAAATGTACAAGAAACATACCCTTTTCATAACCCTCCCAAGATTTCAATTTCCCAGCCCCTGTTTTCCCAGTTTAATTTAGCCCATCTGTAAAAATTTGCTTTTTGTAGGTATTCCCCTTAAAAAAAGAGATTACCAGTTTGTGTCTGCAGTCATCTATGCAATCAATAACTTCATCAAGAAACATAAATTCTAGAGTTTTACCTTAATCTTCGCAAGCTGAACCTTCCATGGCCTTGTTGGCCTTTCAATATTTCCTTCTTTGCTCATATTTGCATAGCATCCTACGTTCTCTTCAATCATATTTCCGTTATCATGTCTATCTTTACCATTCCTTCTGCGCATCTCTAAACCCTCCAATGCATACCTATTTGAAAAATTTGTCTCCTCTGACTGTGGATTTTTCAATGCACCCTTATCTTGGTCTCCCATAGAAAGCTGCACCTCAGCCTTAAACCTCATGGCCATGGTACCCTAAAGAAGCCGTAAAGAAATGCACGACAAGGGCTTTGGAGGCACGAACACCCACAATAATGCACATACTAGCACATGAAGCCAACCTTAGGGAACTGGAATCCCTAACCCACATTGATGAACAAACCTCCTCTCTTCACAATAAAGTGCAAAACCAATAAGCATCAAATTTTGAGCCTAAACGCTGCCCAAAATACCCAAAATGTTGGCTTTGCGGCTCGAAATAATGCCCAAAAAACCCTAGTATTCCGCCTCTCTTTTCAATTCCATTGAAATCCCATATTCTTATGGATACTTGTTTAAGCCATCCAATCAAGAAAAAATAATATTTAGCTTTCAAAATAATAATTGTTACATTAATAATATTTATTATTAATAATAAAGTTTTATTTAAATAAATTATTAATATTACTATTAATATAAAATGATTAATAGTTATGTAAATTAATTTTTAAAATTAATAATATATATTAATATTAATATTGATTTTATTATTATTTTATAATATTATATATTATAATTTACTTTATTAATATTGTATAAGGCTTATAAATATTATTATACATAAAAAATATTAGGAAATATTTACATTATGTCTTATATTCTTGATTTAAGGCTTTAAATATTTATGATTTTTGTATGTTTTTTTACTAACAAACCCAAAATGAACCCAATCCTCAAAAAGATTTCAGCCAAATCCACAAATTAAACCCTTGAATGCGAACATGAACTAGTACTAGTACTGGTAACTTAGATTTTTTCAATGAATAGATATTATATGGTTTTGTTGATTTCTTTCTTATTTAGATATCTTATTATATCATGTTGCACTATTTTTACTACCAAATATATATATAATTATTTCATTTTGCTAGATAGTTGATGTTATTGCCTTTTGAACATTTTGTGCATGCATTTTTGGTAAAAAGGAGTTCTTTACCTAGGTTTTATTGGATGTGCATGTGATTATCAGCTCCCATTGATTGTGTCTAGACATTCTTGGATATTTATGGAGTGTTATTTTTGATTTTCTCATCGAGGAATCAATATGAGCTATGTATTAAAAATTTAAGATGTTTTGAATAGTACAAGTACAAATAAGGGAGGCCTTCAGAGCTAAGTTTACTAGGATCTTGAGTACACATTTGTAGATAGGGGGTTCTAAAATAGTTTTTGTTTGAGCATATCATAGTGTTGAGAATCAAACTTAGCAAATTGTTTTCTTACTCATACTTTAAAAATAATTAATTTGTTATGAAAAAACTTCATGTATTGCATCTTATATCAAAGTACCTTCAAATATATTACATCTCATATAAAAATAACTGTTTCCAAATATCATATTAGCATTACCTAGATTCAATATTTGACAAGGAAAACCAAAAGTATAAATGGATTTCAATTAGTATTGAAAAAAAATCTGCTTTTCCGTTCAGTGTAGCGCAAAACAAAATATTTTTTTGTTTTTCTAAACTTGAGTGGGGGTCTAGGGGTGGTAGTGCCTACTAGGGTTGAAGTAACACCTCCCCTAGGGTTTGATGTATAAATAATTGAATATATGTATATTTTTATAATTGCCGAATCTAGCAACATTTGTATCAATTTTTCTTGATAATTCGTCATTTTTGTATCCAATACCATGTTCTTTTTCATGGAACTCTGGTAAAAATAGTTTGAAAACAAATGAGCAAGTGAAAATAAGCTGAAAATGATTAAGCAAGTGCTTTAAAGTGTTATACTTTTTTAGGGTTGAGAATGATTTGTTTAAAAAAACAATCTTATATTTTTTATTGACTAGTAGCCCTATAGACTTGTTGAGTCTAGGTTTGGGACTTGTGAGTTTGTGCAAGCTCACAAGTCCCAAACTATTACGCAAGTAATTGATAAATTATCGATGTATTAATAATGAGCAATGTGCTCAATAAATAGTTTACAAAATATACAAAGAAATAGGAAGTTTCTAAAAAGAAACTCTAGATAAGATCATGTAATGTCCCCTTCTCATCAGTGATCAGCATTGCAATTCATCAGTCTATTCCGGAACCCGTAGACTGGAATGAGGTGAAATTAGGGTTTCGTGGCTTGGAGTTTTGTGGCATTTCATGTTATTTACTATTTATAGTAAATGCTTGTTGTGGCAATTGCAGTTGTCTATTCTTAGTCCTTTGCAGTTGGAGCAGTTATTGTTATTATGGTTTGGTCTTCAGAAAACTTTAATTGGTGAAAAATGTTTAATTGAAGGCATTATGTTTTAATTCACTGTTGACACCCCCCTTGGCCTAAGGAGATGACTTAAGTTGTTTTTAAAGTGGGGCCATGAAGGGTACGCCTTCATTAAGAGCTTTATTAATTTTATTAAGAACTTTATTCCTTGAGCAAAAGTGGACGCCACTTTTATATTATTGAATAAAGTGAATTTCTTGGAGGCTTTTGGGACGCCACTTGAGAAGTTGACTGGTCTTTGGGAATTGGAAAGGTCTCTTGTGTCTTTTGAGCTGCTTCTCAGGCAATTGAAGAGTTTTGGTGAGTTCTTATTTATTGAAGGCTTTTGCTCCAACATTTCATCCATGAAAATTATGCTAAAGTTATGCTGTCGAAATGACAATTGACATATTGCTTCGAGGATGTCTACCTCCTAGCCTTTCATCCAATTTCGTGTTTGCAATATAACACCTAGTTGGTTACATTGCTGCTTCTCAACATCAGACTAGCAGATTGAGCATCAAAATTGAAGAAGTTTTGGAGTGTTTTCACAGTTTTGAGTTCCTGGTCTTACAACAACTGAAACTGATTTTTGTTCATATCTATTTGAGTGATTTTATTTTCATTCTGGGTACTTTGGCAATTCACTTGTTGGTACATGGCGCCCCTTTCCACAAAGAATTGGAATTTAATTCCAAGTAATTAATTTTATCTTGCAAAATCGATTTCTTGAGGAGGCCGTACCATTTTGATTGGCATTGGGATTCGTGCAAAATAAGTTGGAGTCTTTTTGGATGGTTTCTGATTTGCTTCTTGGGTGCCACACTTCTAGAAAACATCTGCAACTGATTTCACACCATTCGGAGGTAAATTGATCAACTTATGAGCATTTTAATGATTTCACAGTTTGCTGGTTGAATTTCCAGAATTCTGATTTTTATATCAGATTGTTGCAATTTCCAGTTTGTGGTCATATACTTCAGTATTTGAGAGTTATATCATTGTAAAAGTTCATACTAATCCAACCAGTCTTTCAGTTCTGCAATTACTTTCTGTTTTATCACTAAATTACCCCTGGATGGTTTACCGCCAGTGTGGACAATCTGTTTTGTAACTCTCTTTACCCACTTTCATAGTGGTGAATCCCCACAGCTCTGTGGATGCCCGCCGCAGCGGACGAATTACTTTAATTGTAATCTTTTCCCCCCCACTATTTGGTGGTAGTGTGGAAATGTTTTTCATGGCTGGTTATCCGCCTATCAGTTCTTAATTTCAAATTTCAACACTCCGTCATATGTTAGCACCTCGCCTCAGTGGGATCTTGAGTGCACATTCTTGACGTTGAGTAGTTTTCATTCCAAGTTCAGTTTTACGTTTGATGCTAACGCTAATCCAGTTAACTATTGCTAGTTGTGTTGTGTTAAATCATCGAAAAAATTGGTTAGCATATTTCAGATCAGAGACGATCTTATCTATAATTTACAATAAAATACAATATTGATTATTAGTAAATAAATAATAAATATTATTTTAATACCCTCCCTTAATGCTCAATTTATCAACTACACCAAGATGCCCCCTGAATTTTACAAACTTATCTGGACTGAGTGACTTGGTGAGAATAACTGCTGTGTTTTGTGGGGACATACAGTAACTCAACTAATCAGTCTTCAACAAGCTTCCGAATGAAGTGACAATGAGTTTCCACATGCTTGGTTCTTTTATGGAAGACTGGATTCTTGGCAAGTTTGAGAACCCCCTGATTATCACTAAACAAGGGAGTCGGACCTACTTGAGATATTTGCATATCCGCAAGCATCTATTGAAGCCAAACTGCCTCACATGCTACTTTAATTGCTCTCCGATACTCTGCTTCTGTCAAGGAGAGAGCCACTGCCTGTTGCTTTTTACTAGTCCATGTGACTACATCGGATCCCAAACTGAACACATACCTAGATGTTGATTTCTTGTCATCAACTGAACCTGCCCAATCTAAGTTTGTGAAAACATTGAGTCTAGGAGCGTGACTCCGAGTGTACAAGGGTCCATAGTCAGAAGTGCCCTTCACATAACGCAGCACACGCTTCGCTACTACCCAATGATCAACCTTGGGGGCTGTCATGAAGTGTGAAATGTAGGTCATTGCAAAACTGAGGTTAGGTCTAGTGGCAGTGAGATATATGAGGCTGCCCACTAGTTGCCTGAACAATGATTCATCTACTACTGGTGAGTCTGACTTAGTTGACAACTTGAGCCCTTTTTCCATGGGTGTGGAGGCAGGTTTGCAATCTTGCATTCAAAACTTATCTAGAAGACTTCGAGCATATTTTGACTGGGAGATGAAGATACTGCTCTCGGTCTGCCAAACCTCAACACCTAAACAGTAATGCAAAAGTCCCAAATCTATCATGTCAAATGTGCTGCACAAATCCTATTTGATCTCAGCGATCAAATGTGCCGAGCTGCCAGTAATGATCAGGTCATCCACATAGACAACAACAATAAGTATTTCACTACCAGTCTGCTTGGCATATAGATTAGAGTCAGATGGAGTCCTCTGAAAGCCATGTTTTGTGAGATACTTGTCAATCTTGATGTATCAAGCCTGAGGAGCCTGTTTCAAGCCATAGAATGCTTTGACCAATCTACACACCTTGTGTTCTTGACCAGCAACTTTGAATCCTGGAGGTTGTGTCATGTAGACTTCTTCCTTCAACTCACCGTTGAGGAATGCACTCTTAACATCCATTTGATGGGCTTTCCAACCAAACTGGGCTGCTAAGGCAAGAACAACCCGTATGGTACTCATTTTGGTTGTAGGAGCAAAGGTCTCATCGTAGTCAATGCCTTCGTTCCGTGAGAAACCCCTTGCAACTAGAGGAGCTTTGTACTTGTCAAGGGTTTCGTCAGCTTTGTATTTCACCTTATACACCCATTTGCAGCTAATGGGCTTCTTCCTTGGAGGAAGATCAGAAAGGACCCAAGTGTGATTCTTTTGAAGACTCTAGTATTCAACTTCCATAGCCTTTTCCCACTCAAGAATTCCTTTAGCCTATGAATATGTCTGAGGCTCATAGACACTGTGAATGTTGTCCATAATAGCAAAATTGACTGTATGCTGCTGTTTACTCTTCTTTCTGGACGATCTACCCTTAATGAGCTCATCATCTCGAGAATCACTGATAGTCTTAAGCCATCATTTTGGCCGGAGAGTAGAAGTGCCAACATCAGAAGTAATAGGAGTAGCTAGAACTGGTTGTGGATCTGGAATAGCTTCAATAGGTGGATTTCAGTATCATACGGGGGAAAATCAGGTTGAGCATCATCAAAGACTGAGTCTTCTCATCCTTCCCATTAGGGGAACCTAACGGAAGTCGGATACCCAAATCAAAAGTCTTCAAGGGTTGATCCTTTGAATGCTGAACAGGCAAGGAAAGGTGAAATGATCCTCGTTCTTCATCAAAGACAACATCCTGACTGAAGATAAGACGATCAGTGTCTACATCAATCAGCTGGTAAGCCCTATGGTTGTCACTATACCTTGTGAACATCAGTTTTTGACTCTTGGAATCCAACTTGGAGCACTTGCCATCTGGAATACAAACATATGCTATAGAGCCAAATTTTTTTAAGTGACTGATCCTAGGTTTTGGACTAGTACAAGCTTCCTTAGGAGTCTTCCCCTTAACGATATGAGTAGGAGACCGATTAAGGAGATAGACAACAATATAGACCGCTTTTGCCCAAAACTTAGTACGAACACTCTTGTGTTGCAACATGGAGTGGGCCATCTCAACAATTGTACGATTGCACCGCTCAACAACACCGTTTTGTTGAGGAGTGTAGGGTGTGGTTAACTGGCGTTTAATTCCATGTGTATCACAGAAGTTGGAGAATGCACTAGAACAAAATTCCCCCCCATTATTTGACCTAAGAGTAATTATGCAACAACCAGACTCTTTTTCTACCAAGGCCTTAAACTTTTGAAATACATTAAACACTTCTAATTTCTACTTAAGAAAGTATACCCACATTTTCGTATTGAAATCATAAACAAAAAGTAAGAAATACCTGCAACCAGTTATAGAGATATGGGCCCACAAATATCAGCATGAACTAATTGCAGTATCTTAGAAGCTTGCCAAGAGTCACCATTCGTGAACGGTGTCCGATGTTGCTTCCCAGCCTGACAAGCGCCACAAACGCTGTGATGCTGAGTTTGAATGCCAGGTAGACCAGCTACAAGTCCCTCTTGAGCAAGCTAAGAGAGATAGTGCACATTCAAGTGCCCATACCGTTGATGCCAAATGTTAAAATTAATGATCAAATTTATATGCACAAAAATTAATTCAAAAAATTCAACACAGGACACAACAAATGCCCTGGGAAAACCCTCCTCTTGAGTGAGAATGTCTGCTGTTTGCTCATTAGTGCTAATATACTTCAATTGTATAGCCTTCCTCGATACCATATCTCTGATATAGTGGTATTTCATCTCAACATGTTTGGTTCTATCATGAAACACAGGATTGACAAAAAGCTTCACACAACTCTGGTTATCACAATGAATGATAGTAGGCTCCATTGATTGTCCAAACAATCCTGCAAGGAGCTTACGAAGCCACACTGTTTCCCGAGTTGCCATACAAGCTACAATATATTCTGCCTCTACTGTACTCAATGCTACAAATGACTGCTTCTTGCTGCACTAGGAAATCATAGCAGATCCCAAATTGAAGCAACATCCAGAGGTGCTCTTTTGATCTGTGACACACCCTGCCCAATCAGAATCAGTATAACCATGCAGTTCCAAGTCAGCATTTGAAGAATATCTCAACCCATATCCAACTGTGCCCAACAAGTATCTCAGGATATGTTTAGCTGCAACAAGATGTATTTGTCTCGGTTCACACATGAACTGATTAATTGCACTCACAACATAACAAATATTTGGTCTAGTGTTAACTAGATACATCAAGGACCCAATCAACTGCCTGTACATTGTAGGATCCACCAAGTTTGAACTAGCTGCAGCCTCCTTCAATTTATGTAGGTTGGTTTCCATAGGTGTAGACATGGATTTGCAATCCATCATACCAAACCTTTTAAGTATATCAATGGTGTACCTCCCTTGACTTAGAATCATCTCATCTGGTTTCTGCCAGACTTCTAAGCCAAGGAAGTAATGCATAAGCCCAAGGTCTTTCATCTCAAACTCAGAGGCCAACTCTTTCTTACATTTGATGATTAAGTGCTCTTCTCCAGTAAGAATCAAATCATCAATATACAAAACCAAAATCAATGCTTCACCATCAATTACCTTAAAGTACAGATTAGAGTCAACATCATTTTTCAAGAAGCCCAAACTTGATAGGTAACAATCAATTCTTTCATACCATGGACGAGGAGCCTGCTTAAGACCATACAAGGCCTTCTTAAGCCTGCAAACATGAGACTCCTTCCCATGTACCTCAAACCCATCAGGTTGCTCGATATAAACTTCTTCCTCGATCACACCATTTAGAAAAGCTGTCTTCACATCCATTTGATGAATCTTCCATCCTCTAGATGCAACAATGGCAATGATGGTTATGATAGAAGTATAGCGAGCAGCAGGAGCAAATGTTTCTTCATAATCAACTCCCTCTTTTTGTGAAAACCCACAAGCCACGAATCTTGCCTTGTACTTCACAATGCTCCTATTAGCTTCAAGCTTGATCTTGAAGAGCCATTTCGAAGATACCACAGATTTGCCTTCGGGTCTAGGAACAATGTCCCAAACATCATTCTTGAGAACTGATTGGTACTCCTTTGACATAGCATCTTTCCAAACCCGTTGACTGGAAGCTTCCTCCACACTAGAAGGCTCAGACTCAATAATCTAACTCATCAAGGCAACATAAACGGAGAACTTATGCGGCCTTTTACTTTCTCTGAATGTAACTCTTTGAGCTACGAACCTTTCAGCCTGTTGCATAGTTTGCCTAGCCCAAAGAGGTCTTTTTCTTCTAATCACTATATCGGTAGGCCCATCTGTAGGTTCCAAGGGCTCAACTGGATCAACATCTTCCTTTGGTTCTGAAGTCTCCCTCTGAATCTCAGGAGTATGGTCAACTTCCATATCCTGAGGAGACTCATCATTGTCAATCTCCACATGAATTCCCTTGGATCTTCTAAATGTAACATCTTCCTCGAATGTGACATCTCTACTGATCTCAATCAATTTCTGACTTGGAACGTATATCCTGTAGGCTTTTGATGTCTCATTGTAGCCCACAAATATTCCCTTCTTGCCAGAAGGCTCCAACTTTTTTCTCTTTTCCTTTGGAACATGGACATAGACAGGACATCCAAAGATCCTTAAATGACTAACCTCTAGCTTCTTTCCTGTAAAGGCTTCTTTTGGAGTCATATTCTCCAAGACCTTGTGAGGACTTATATTCTGAACATATACTGTAGTCCTAGAAGCTTCTGCCTATAAGAAGGTTTGCAGATCCTGGTCATGAATCATGGCTTTTGCTGCTTCCACAATCGTCCTATTCTTTCTCTTTGCAACACCATTCTGTTGAGGATTATAGGGGACACAAAACTCCCTCTTAATCCCAGCATCAACACAAAAATTCCGAAAGTTGCCAAAGGTGTATTCTCCTCCATTATTAGATCTGAGGACCTTGATTCTTTCACCGGAAAGATTCTCTACTAGAGCTTTGAACTCCTTGAACGTTTCTTACACTTCCTCAAATTCTTTAGTTTTCAAAAAATAAATCCAAGTCTTTCTAGAGTGGTCATCAATAAAAAGAACATAATACAAGAAACCACTTGAAGAAGGAACAGACATAGGTCCACATAAATCAGAATGAATAAGGTCTAAAATACACTTAGATGTACTTTCTCTACTATGGAATGGAGCTTTTGAATTCTTATCGATAACACATCCTTTGCAAGTTCCTTCATGCTCCTGATT
The DNA here is from genome assembly GCA_007258455.2 of Sequoia sempervirens. NCBI lineage: Eukaryota > Viridiplantae > Streptophyta > Pinopsida > Cupressales > Cupressaceae > Sequoia > Sequoia sempervirens. Next base: position 52,559 of record VDFB02276056.1, on the reverse strand, counting down.
GAACTTAGGTAGTCCTGTGACCATCTTCTCCATGATAAGTAAGGCTCGAAAGTGCAAGTGAGCCAATCTTCGATGCCAAAATCACATAAGCTTGAAGAATCATGAACTAATGCCTGTAGTGGACGTGTACATAGCCTATAGAGGCTTTCATGTCTAACACCAATTACTTGAGCATTCTTGAAACTGGAATTCTCCATCCACGCAAGAACTTTGCCTTTGGAGAAGGCAACTTGATATCCTTTATCTTCTAGGGCTGAAATGGAGATGAGATTGCACTTGATTCCTGGAACATAAAGAACATCGCTCAACTGAAGTGTAAATGCCGGAATCCAAATGAAGAATAGATGTCCCAATCCCTTTCACGGAGTAGCCAACATCATCTCCGATAATGACTTGCTTAGAGAATCTCTCTCCACCAAACTTGATAAGTGCTTCTTAAATCCAACGATGTGTCGAGAAGCACCACTGTCGATCAGCCAAGTGTTGGTATCTATAGGTACATTGCTTGACAATGCCAAATAGAACAAATATTCACATGAATCCTTCTGTGGAGAAGCATCATCAATATCTGCAATGGTGGCTTGTTGCTTAGGCCTGGATGGACAATGCTTGGCAAAGTGACCATACTTGTCACATCTAAAGCATTGGATCTTGGACATGTCTCTCTTCTTCTTGAAAGTGGGAGCATCATCATTTCCATTATCTCGATTCCTCTAGAGAAAACCTTTCTTTCCATCTTTTCCTTTCTTCTTCAAAGCATGGGAGGCGAGAACATGAATATCTTCATTCTTTGAACTTTGATCAATGCCTCTAGGCACCAACCTTGATTCTTCTTGAATGCAATCTGCCCTTAGACGATCAAACTTAGGCAAGTCTGATTCCTTGAATGTAGGATTCCCAAGACAAAGGAAGACCATTGAGAGCAAGCATGGTCAAGTCTTTGTTGTCAACCATATGGCCAATTGTTGAGAGCTGATCTCTTAAATCTAAAATCCTCATGAAGTAGGCAATCACTAGCTCTCCTTTCACCATCTTCACATGGTGTAGTTGTTGCTTTAGTGCAAGTGCCCGACTGGTATTGTTGATTTCATACATTTCTTCCAATGTTTTAAACATGTCTCTTGTAGTCTTCAACTTAGAGACTAGGAACGATATGATCCTTAACGGAATCAACCAACATTTTCATTGCCTTGATATCTTTCTTCTTCCATTGCAACTTCTCTTCTTCCTCCTCAGGTTCAGGAACATTAGACTCCACAAACTCACCCAAGTCATTCTCTTGTAAGGTAAGCATGATCCTGAATCTCCATGATTTGATGTTGGATGCTCCTTCGAGTCTATCCTCAATCTTAAGCCCATTCACCATCTTGACTAAAGTAGAGATAGACAAAGAAATATAAATAAGAGAATAGAGTATCGTTGTAAGGACAAATTTGATCGCGATCTCCTCAAACTCGCTTTGATACCATGTTAAAATTAATGATCAAATTTATATGCACAAAAATTAATTCAAAATATTCAACACAGGACACAACAAATACCTTGGGAAAACCCTCCTCTTGAGGGAAAAACCCAGTCAATAATATCACTTATATTATTGAATGTCAATGGAAACTTCTTTACAATGAATGCCGATAAAGAGGCCAATAATATACACCACAGACTGATGCAAGTACAACAATACAAAGATGTAATTCACAATGATAATACCCAGCCTTCTCACAATAACATGATCTGCACTTGAAGAGCTTTGTACTCACTCGCATTGACTTGATTCGATCTGAAGATGAGTATGGAATGCAAATGAATAGATGAATGAAAATGATGAAATGAACAAGCAGCGTCAATGATATATACGGTGAAGAGAGAGAAGACGCAACTCTTCAACCATCAAGTCGTCCTGAACAAAAGAATGTGACTCTTCAAAAATCGTGCCAAGGAGAAGTCGGCTAAACCAATAATAATTACATATTATTTAATGAAGCGCCTCTTCATTACTTATTGATATCATATAAATTAAATAGCTGTTGGCTATTATTTAATATGATCTCAAAGATGTGGCTGGAAGAATTGTACGATGTTGCCTTTGAACATCAACACCAAAGACTGGTGACAATAGAGTTTTTCGCTGCCATGGCTAACTCCTGAGAATCACTTGTATCCACAAGCCTGTAGAGGCCATGATCCTCAATACCAACAACCACCGTAGTGCGAATCTCTCGATCAACAATAGAACATTTATGTATGCTGAAAACGACATCCATTTGAGGAGAATGCTGCATGATCTGACTGACTGAGAGAAGGTTGAGTTCCATGTCAGGTACATAATATACGTTGAGGAATATGAGATTCCTCCCACTAGACTGAACCTGAATAGTGCCTATACTGACAACTGTGTATTCTTTACCTCCTCCAAAAATAACTGAGTCAGTGCATGGAGAGAAGTTTGTGAACCAATCACGCTGATGAGTGAAATGACGTGAGGCACTTAAATCAATGTACCAAGCAAAGGATTTTACATGATTTGCAGGCCTTTTAGCCATAAGAGTGTAAAAGGCGAATTCCTTCTGCTTAGAGTGCTCGGCAACGTTAACTTTTTGCTGAGACCCTTGCTGCTTCTTCTGTTTAGAAGCCAAATGAAGACGACAATCCTTCTTGATGTGTCCATACTTGTGGCAATAATTGCATTGAATGTTCTTTTTCTTGGGGCTGCTCGGAGGTTGACTAGAGCCTTTCTGCTATGAAGGCTAACCTTTCCCTTTGTTCTTGGGCTAGGTTTTAGCTACAAAGGCTTGCTCTATAGAGGATGAGGATGCACTGCTACCAAATTGTTGTTTCTAGTGATTCTGCTGCAAGAGGATAGTACAAAGCTCCGGAAACTTCAGGTCAACATTAGTAGACGTAATGTTGAGAATCTCTATGAAATGTTCATAAGACTTAGGTAGGCTTTTCAGAGTGATTACGACCATGTCTTCCTCCATTTTCCGACCAATAGCTTCCAACTAATCTCGGATCTCCTAGATCTTGTTCAAGTGCACTTGCAAAGTTGTCTTCTCATCCATCATGGTAGAAAACAACATATTTTTCAAGAAGAATGCATGGCTTTTGTTGGAAGTCTCATGCAAACCCTTCAAATGGTCCCAAATCTCCTTTGCGGATTTTCCAAGCGGAATTTGAGGTAGCTGATCATCTGTAACTAGAAGCTTAATAAACATCATCACTTCACGATTCTGCTCATCAAACTTCTCCTGATCCTTACCTGCCATTGTGGGACGAGTAACATTGCCAAGAATCATCTGATCAAGGCAACGATATTCAAAGATTGTCATCATTCGCTGCTTCCAGGTGTTATAATTTTTGCTGTTGAATTGCTGACTGCCTTCCAACATAATGTTATCACGCTTTTTGAGGCATGAAAAATGGGGAACTGAGAAGATGCTGAATGCATGAAACCCGAGGCACAAATTTCAATCCAGAAACAAAGGCAGATTCAAGTACAGACTCCAAAAAGTACGAAGTACGGCTGGAACAAAAATTGAGGCATGAAAAACAATTCTCCCAAAAAAATCTGAGACCAACCCAAAAGAGATCTCAAAAAACCCACAAGGAATTTGTAATCAAAATAATTTTTCGGCTTCAAAATTAGAGGGATTTTCAAAAACCCTAGCTGCTGCACCAAAAACTATAATAAATGTAGATGATTTTTGAGAAAATCATGTCAAAAATTTGCTGCAAAGAAATGCAGGCCCTAATCAACCAACAAAGTCCCGTCACAATAGAAAATCGCATCGGATTTGCAGAAGACAACGTTGAAATCATTTGACAAATGCAAAACGTAGGTCGCAAAAAAACACGGGGCGCAGAGGACAAAGAATGAAGGTTGCGTTTATTTTTCTGAACCAGAAATTGCGTCGCATCGCGTCGCGACAGGAGGAGGTCGTGCGACAGAGAGAACTTGTAGAATTAGAAAAATGCAGCCAGAAGATTTCCATATGCGGTTCAGATAAATGCAAAATAGAATCCGTGCCTTCACAAATTTGTGGCTACAAGAACACAAGACCGACGAATAGTTCTTGAAACAATGGCGCCCTTGAAATTGCAGAATAAAAAAATCTTCGATTTTTTTTTTCAGAAGAGCCACAAATTTCGAAAAGAAAATCCCTAATAGCCTTCGAAATTTTTTTCCAAAGAAGGCTAGAGAAATTTTTAATTCAAAAATGGAAAAAAATCTATAAACGATTTTTATGAATTAAAAATTCTTATTTTCTCGTGGCTCTGATACCATATTATGCAAGTAATTGGTAAATTATCGATGTATTTGTTGGAGTTATGGACTGACCTTGAGAGGAGGGGGGGGAAGGGTGAATCAGTGTCTAGACCTTTTTTCGATTTTGACCAAGACTTTTAATTCTTATATCCTTTCTATTGACAACATAGTAGATTAATCACTTTGAAAGCATTTATGAAAAGGGGTAAATAAAGATATGACAACATCAACTCAGTCCATTAGACAACTTATGCCAATATGATTTGAGTGAGATATCTTGCATTTGCCAAAACAATTGTGATTGACAATGTTTAACAATCAAAGCATGATGACACTACAGGTGCAACTCATAAGACTGTGTAAATGAAGACCAACATTATTGAATCACTTCTTAACCAATTGATTTCAATGCAACTTCATAAGACACTGCAACAACTGTGCAACAGAATGACACAAGATAGGTAAAAACTTTAAGCACATTATAACAATTCTTGAGCTATGAAACAAACATATACTTTTATACTTTCTATTGAATCAAAACTTTCAACAATGATAGAACACTTGTGCAAGACATTTTGATATAACCATTTTCAGAGATGAGGAAACTAACATTCAACAATGCTCAGACTGATAAGAACAATTACTCACAAAATTATCACAATCAAGAAGCATTATGACATCAAAACAAAGAGACCATAAGACAAAGAATTTTCCGAGTGGAAAACCCTCTTAGGGTAGAAAAACCACTCCTAAACTGCCTTACTGGCTTAACTTCAAAAACCACAATTGACAATGCATTACAGGCTAATTTTTGAGCACCAACTCAAGGAGCACCAACCCCTCATTTAGAGACACCAATCTCAAGGAGCACCAATCCCTTAATGAATTTCAGAACAATTAAAATATCAGAGGATCTCTCTGTTTCCAAATAAGCTCATAGAACTCAACACTCTTATGTACCTAATACCCTAAAGATTCAACTCTTTGAATCCTTAAAATATTAAATAGAATAGGGTTACATTAGAGCTCTGCAACATATTTTTTCTTTTTCATTTTTTGTATTACAGAGCCTTTTTCAACATTTCAATTTTGATACAATAGCAAGTTATGATATCATAGAATCCCCTCACTTCAACCTCACAGTGATCAATCACTGTGTTTATATATATTTTCAAATATAGGACTGCCAATTAAAAAGTCTTCATAGAATTCGTTGTCAAAGGAATCCGAAACCCCCATTCTATATTTAGAAAATGAGCCAGTAAAATGATGAACAACAAATGGTGAGTAACGCCTGTACAATAGGCTGTAATAAATTCTGACAAGAATAAATCAAAGTTCCCTTTTCAAACTACAATAGTTTTTACAAAACCCAGATCTTCATTAAAAACAAAATAGCCATTTGAGTCTTTTTTCAGAGTTTCTATATGCAGAATCCATCATTTTTGTAACGAATGAAATGAGTCCACAATGAAACTGACAGATTTTTCAAAATGCATGACTACCCATCAATTGAAAGTCACAGATCTTCATTATTTTGTCAGGCCATGATTTATTTCACCAGTAACTGAAATGCAGAAATCCGTTTTCGAAATCAAGGACAATGACAATAAAACCTTCACTTTAAAGTCAGAATCCATATCTCCACGAAATGCCAACAATAAGCAAAGTTTTCAAAATGCCCATAGAGAGATCAAGACTAACTGAAATCAAATCATGCTTTTCTGACAGAGGTAAATGAGTAACCATTTATCTTTATCAGATTCGAGCAAAACCAATTACACTCTTTTGTGAAACAAAAAGTAAATGATGAATGAGATAGCTGACATGATGAATAAAACTGAAACGAGAGCATGATAATCTGTTCAAAAGAAACTACTAACCCAACAAAATAACGCCATTGAATCTCCTTCCAGATTCGAGCTTCCAGCCAATGTAACACACCAAACTTAGCAGCCATACTCTTCATGGTTTAACCACTGATATTGCTTCTTGTCAAAGCCATTACAGCCAACTAATCTAATGAAAAAACAACAGTTAGACTTCCTTCATGGCGGCGGCGTGGCTAGGGTTCCATACTCAGCCAAAATGATAGCACCATAAAACACATTTTTCCCTAACTTTTCTTCAAACCTTTCGATGCCTTAGTCAAAACATAATAACATTTGAAGTCTGAAGAGCAAACATAATCATAGCTCTTCTAAGTCCGCGGATGAAACCTTAATTCAAAACAATGCAATGAGTTCGCTGTCAAAGACCATTTACCAAGTGCCGACACCAACATTTCCATCAAATCATTATGCTATCTTGAAGACTTTTCAACAATGTCGACCACAATAATAACAATGAACAATAATTACCAAATAGTCAATGCCATGTCATTTCAAAGTGACTTTTAAATAAGCCAAATAAACATTTAGCCCAAATCAAATATGACTTTATTCAAAGTCATTTACCAAGGCAAGTTAGCCAAAATAATGCCTAAAACAACATTATAATATTGCCATAAATATTACCTTCGAGCCAAAGAGGTGACTTTTACAAAGTCATATGCAAATAACACAATGATAACCAAAGATCACTTTTAGAAGCTGATTATGAGATCAAGCCAATCTGAAACATATGAACCGGATGAAGACTTCATATATACCCATCACTGTGTCTTAGCCAGTGACACCAAGATAATGTGAAGGAGTCATGAAGATATGAAATGACAAAACCAACTGAAGAGTGTATAGTAACCTCATATACCAATGGTGCCAAATGAAATATCAAACTCGAGTGCCAAAGAGATCATTAATATAATTCCAACCCAACATGCCTTGTATCAAATAATGTATCATAACCATTGACACCAAAGTATTATTAGACAACCATGAAGATCAATAGAAGACATAATCAAATGAATCTTGTCAATGATGCCATGATCAACTTGATAATGAGCAATTGAAATAATATAACTGTTGTGCAATAAAGAAAGGCCACCCTATCAAAATGAACACATCTGAATAACCTGAATCATAATGATTATCCATCTGCAATAGCCAAGAGCAATCAAATATGTATCCTGTCAAAGCATAAAGATCCTGATAGACCAAATCTGAAACTGTCAAACCATGAGAACCAAGAAAGTGATTTTGTCATCAAGGACAAACCATGAATAAACCATGAACACAACTGAGATCCAACAATATTAACAATGAGCAATGTGATCAATAAATAGTTTACAAAATATACAAAAAAATAGGAAGTTTCTCAAAAGAAACTCTAGATAAGATCAGAGACGATCTTATCTATAATTTACAATAAAATACAATATTGAGCATTAATAAATAAATAATAAATATTGTTTTAATACAAACTTGGAATTGCAACACCTATAAGTCTTATATGCAAATTTGTTGAGGGTTCCATGGAATTGAATTCGTGTGTTTGGGCTAGTCCTTGTTGAGTTTCAACATTGTGGTACATATGATGAGTATGTAGAGTCTAGGATTTTGTGTTGGAATATTATAATACATATATAAAGTTCTAAATTATTGTTATATTACATAATTGTATAAATATGTTATAATAGTAACCCACATTATTATTATTTTTTTTTGATACATAAGCTGTAGAATAGGGCTGCTCAATATAATCATTATCTTCATATCCAGATTTATTTATCCATATCTCTAGACCCATATGTTACAGACCAATTTTATGATTTAAAAGAACTTTGAATTGATAAATATTAATGATTCTTTTATTAAATTGTAAAGATAAATATTAATGAATCTTTATTTATCCATATCTTTGGACCCATAATGAAAAGTTCCTTTTCATGAACGATCCAAAGAAAATATTCTTTGTTATATTTACAATATATTTTTCTATAATGACAATGTAATAAGAGAAGCTAATTCACTCGAATAGTATGAAAAATTGATTTATTCTGAATTTCATAATCTTGACGATTTCCCAGTATAGTAATCGAGAGATTTTCATTCTCTAAAACATCCTGTAATCTTTAACTAATTTTGTGCTTCGATATAATTGCTTGGAGCAAGCGCTATAGCTTGTTTCCAATACTCAGCAGCTTGATCAAACCAAGCTTTCGCAATTTCAGGATCTCCTTGTTGAATGGCCTGTCTCCTCAGTCGGGATAGATAAACTTGTCAAAGTTTTCTTCCCTTAGAACGGTACTTGAGAGTTTCCTACCTCATACTGCTCAATTAGCTATTCTTTAGTCCTTTACCCAAACTTCCAAAATAGGAGATAGTTGGAAATGCATTTAGGTTAACTGAAAGAACAAAATGGGTCAATGACATGAGTTTCAAACTTCACTTTTGATAAATGATCAGGTTTTCTCTTTTCTCCCACCCTAAAAAAGATGAAGTATTAGAAATAAAGAGATCTACTTCAGATTATCCAGATAAAAATCTTTTTAAGAGGTAACTATCTATGTTCTATATAGAAATTTTGAATAATACTTTCCTGGTAGGAAAGTACTTCACATCTTTAGGATCTAATGCTACAGCGCTGTTCAATAGCCTAGTAAATCAACTCTATTACATAAATTGATTCCTTATTTTTGCCCATAAGTAGATTTGATCGTATCAGCTCGAACTTTCAATAATTGATCTTTATGGTGCTTTCTCTATCAATTGAATTGATATTTTTATCCATGGTCTATCAAGGCATTTACCTGTTCATATTTGGGCTCCTATGAGGGATATTCTTTTTAGTACAATTGATAAAAAACCCTTTTTTTGGACGGTGCATATGTAGACAGCTTTTTCTTTTCCGTAGTTTTAAACGAATTCATTCTATAGTATAGATAGCCGCACGTAATGACAAATCAAAGCCGTATTATTAAGAGCTTGGTGTAAAGACGGGTTTCGTTCTAATGCCTGGAAATAATATTCCAAAGCCTTAGTATGTTCCCCATTACATGTGTGGATAAGACCTATATTATACAGTATATAACTTCGGTCATAGGGGCCAATTTCTGGTTGCATGTCTTCATAATAATTTTGTAAAGCTTTCACGTATTCCCCTTCGGATTGAGTTGACATTCATTATGGTCATTCATTCAATTGAAATGATCTCTGCTTCATAACCGTACATGAGAATTTCACCTCATACGGCTCCTTTTTTTACAAAATAAGAGAGTAATCCCTTTGATTGACAAAAAAAAGGATTTTCCTATATTATGAATTAACAGGAACTAGTGTATTTCCGATGAATCTCTAGCCATCCTTCTTGCAAAGATTTTTTTCTAAATACCAAGTATTTTAGCTTAGCACTACGAACATAACCTCTAACAATTTCTTTGTTCTTAACACACTGTATTTTACAGGGATTATTCACTTCAACAATCTCCGATGGTTCTAGCAGTATCTGAAGTGCAAACGAGATGGATGTTTGTTGCCTTAACCATTCTAACTAGACCTTCATAAAAAGGTCATGTGTATTATAACGAAGCATTTGTGTTGTCGATTTTAACGCGTAGTGCTTTTTCCCCTATGCGTACCTATCATATAGGTTTGGCCATTAACATCTATGTAATAGGTATAACCTTTCGCTTGATACTAGAATCTTAGAAGATCAAAGCATCTAAGGCTGCATAAATCGGGGATACATGATAGAAAGAATTGTTCTATTTCTAAAACTCAACTTCACTAAGTATAAGTTTTCTTTAACTTAATAAATATCCCGCCATTCCACGATAACGAGAAAAAGCAGAAAGAAAAAAATATTAAATCACACCATATCTGTAATAGGTAAATGCCTTTTTCTCCCTTGAAGCCATTGGGATTATTTGCAATAATATATCCGCTACAATTGTGAAAGTCTTGTCGATAAAATTGTTATTTCTCTGAGATCTTAGCATAGTCAATTATAAGTTTGATATTTTTTTTCATTCCCCCTACGGAAATGATTCCATGAACAAAATTATTTTCCAATGTACAATAGCATAATAAATGGATTTCCTTACGATCGTAAATAAAATATGTGAACATTCCAATTTTCTTTGAATAAAGAGAAATGGGAAATATTTGAAATAAATCTTCATTCAGTTTATTGATGAACTAATAAAAAAAACTGTCTCAAATGTTTATCTATATTCTGCGAACTCAATAAGTCTCGCATTCATATGCTTGTGATCCCAACGAGCAAACAAGTAAGTGAAAAGATCATTGCATGTTGTTGTACCCAAACCAAATTGTTTGCTTCACTAAGGCATTTTGCTAAATATAGTCTTAACCTTGTTAAAGTGATGTCAAAAGGTCATTTTTGGGCCTTTCAAATATGGAGCTTGTGTCAGTTTCATGTCAGTCTGTTATTGAAGAATTTTGAGAAATGTGAAAATCTGAAGGAAGATCGTTAAATTTTTCAATCTTTGGAGGGGAGCACATTTTCAAAAAGGCGCCCTATCTTTTAGGGGCTCGATCCTGTTTTTAGGGTTTTTCACCTCCAACAGACATTTGTACGGCATCATGTGAGCTTCGCAACGAGCTATCAAGCTTGTCAAACATACTTGTTTTGTTTGAGTTACGGGAGACATAGCGGAAAATGAGAGAAACAACAAAAATGGCTAACACTGGAGGGAAAAGAGCAGCTTTTGAGAAAGGCGCCCATCTTTTTGAGGGGTCAAATGAAGGTTTTTGACTAAATGCCACCTGAGATGTTTGTCTCACATTTGCTTAGGCTTTGCAATGCATCCGTCAGTGGGTGAATTTGAGTTGCTGGATTGCCTGAGCCAGAGGTCAAACATGGGGTTAAATCTTGGTCAAAATATCAAGGAAAAAGCAAAAGAGCACATTTTCAAAAATGCGCCTAAGCTTTTGAAGCCTTTAATGCCTTCTTTTTGGTGATCTCAGATATTCAGCTTGTCCGTGTTACGTCCAGCTATCCATTGCCTGTCTCTGTCAGGTCAGAAGTTGATTTGTCAGCCGGCAGTCGGAGTTTTAGTGTTATTTTGGTCAGTTCCATAAATGGCTATCTCTGGAGGAAAAAGAGCACCTTTTCAAAAAGGCGCCCTTGATTTTCACCCCTCAGATGATGTTTTTTGAAGAAATGTGCCTTTTCAGTTATCGTGTGGAATGAAGTCAGCTCCGCAGTGAGCCGGTTATCCAGTCCTGAAACTTTGTCAGTCAGAAATTATGGAGGATTCATTTTTCCCTTTGTATGAGATGAAGATGGAGAAAATTTGACTAAGTCTGAGAAAAAGAGCAGCTTTTGAAAAGGGCACTTGGATTTTTGAGGCTTCAGATCTTAGTTTTATGGTCTGCAGTCTCAAGGAGTCTTTTGATTAGTTTTTGTCATGCTCTGCAATGCACCTCCCAGCCAGTCAATCGGTGAGGTCAGTCAGCTAGTATCAGGGATTGAACAGAGGTCCCGGAAGAGGTTCAAATTTCAGTTTTCATGAAAAATGGCTAAGTCTGGAGAAAAACGCCAAAAGTCAAAGTTGATTTTTCAAACTTAAAATCACATGTGCGCCTAAAAGAGGAATTTTGAATATTATTTAAATATTTGAATTTTGATTTTCAGTTGAAGAGAACGATTTCTAGGTTGTCATCTCCAGTTAACATCTTTGCATGTTGAGTGCTTTTTCAGTTCTGCATGTTGAGTTAACTGATTTGCATGTTGAGTTAACTGACTTTGCATGTTGAGTTACTGACTTTGCATGTCCACTTAACTGAAGTGCATGTCAAAAGTCAACTTAAGCTTTAATGCATGGCGCATTTTTGATTTTTGTGAAGTTGTTGAAGATGGCGCTTCAATATTGATTTTTAACTTTAGTCTCTAAAGGTGACGCCTTAGTTAGGATTTCTAACTAAAGTTTCTAAAGCATGGATTTTGAGTTTCAAGGTTGGCGACTTCAATATGGATTTTTCAACTGGAGTTTGATATGCATGGCGCTTTAATATGGATTTTACAACTGAAGTCTTAAAGATGGCGACTTTTAGTCTTGAAGATGGCACCCTATTTAGGGCATTTTTGTCTTCAGTTAACTGTTTTTAGAGCCAATCATTGGCTAGGTGTGGATTTTTGAGGTCCAATCACAAGTCAAACACCATTTTTTAGGTTTGCATGCATTTGTCACAAATTTTGGTGATGAAAGTCTATTTATTCAGACTTAGGCGTCCATTATTCTTCATCCCAAGCTTAGAGAAATACATTTTTCTTGAGCAAACAGTGATTTGAAGGTGCTACAGGTGTCAGATTTCAGCGTTCTTTGTAGCAATGGATTCAATTTGTTTAGAAGAAGAATATTCCAGGCTTTATTTTCAATTTGCATGCAGGTTTCATTGAATTCAAGATATAGGCAAATTCTATAGAAGCAGAGCAAATAAAACCTTCTTTCTTCTTTCTTTTGTCTTATTTCTTCTATTTCTCATCTTAGGTACTTTCTACGCATGTCAAAGAAATTCAGCATATTTTCAGAGTTTGATCATCTGGGTTCGCGTACTTCAGCATTTGCAGCAAAACCCATGTCTTAGATTTTTTCGAGAAAATTGCCCCGTAGTCTTCATTTTGAAGCTCTATGCTTTTTTCTGAGAATCTCTTTGCATGTGGGTCTGAACACATCTTTTTGAGAATCGAGCTATTTGGGTTGTCTTAGAATTTGATTCTGCACAAAACCCACGTTTCAAAAAAATTCCGAAAATTTTCCCGCCATAGGCTATTTTTAGCCTTGTCCAGAGATTTTCAGCCTTTTCGGAAAGTTGTCCGAATATATTCGACTTCACAGTCAAAAGTCTTCATTTTCAAAATGCAGTTCAATCTCATTGATTATAGAACCAAATCGGTTCTTATACATGATTTTGTTAAAACTTCAGATACAGACTTAGGTCATGTCTATCCAGTGGTTAACCTGAGCAGTTTGGTGGGTGTTAGCAGCAATTCATTGAGAAATCTTGAACGTTCCGGGTTGCTGGCAGTGGCATCTATTCCCGTCACCACTTTTGATCTCGAGTTTGTTCTTGCTTGCATCAAGCATTATGACTCGTCTTCATGACAAATCAGATCAGCTGATGGGAGAGTCATCTGCAGTCTTAAGCCAAAGGATGTAGAGAAATGCTTTGCTATTCCTTCTCGTTCAAATAATTTCACTGTGGTTATTGAGGCTTGTGAGAAGATATGTGATGGAGATCAATAACGTTCACAGAGAAAGGTGGCTCAGAGATGGTTGAAAGTTCAAAAGACTAACATGCCTAAAAAGGTTGGTCGTGGTGAATTCAAGGACGTGGTTGTTGTTTTGATAACTTTTCTCAATCGAGTTACAGGTCAAGAAGATGCTAGTACTTTCCGACCATGGATGTTTTACCTCATTTCCAGGATCCTTGATGGCACAAAACATTTTGATTGGGCTATGTTGATCAGTGATTGCCTACATCAGCAGATTATTGATTTTCTCAAGTTTCATGAATTTCATATGGTGTCTTACTTGGTCTACTTAGTTGCATCTGAAGGCAACTATAGACACCTAAAAACTAACGAGACTCTTGGTGTTTAGTGTGTTCACGAGTACTATTCTCAGTTGGAATTTTCTAAGGCTGAACAAGATTTCTGAGCAGTGAATGATCACTTTTCCATGAGGACAGTTAGAGATCTTGACAACGAAATGCACATCCGGATTTCTACAGAGGCAAAATCAGCAATGGAGACTTGGGCGGATTGGTTTATCCAATTTCCTACTTTCACATACATCTGGGTTTATGGATATGTTGGAGAGCTTCTGATTTTACCAAGGTACCCTTCAGACAAGATCATCTTCATGGAATTTCTCAGACAGGTTCAACACGTTCACTCCTTTCTTCACAATCGTCATAAGTTTGCAGCTACTTTTCCATTTGGATTGGGCATTTTCACATGTAGAACTGCGGCAAATGCAAGGTATATGTCAACTAAGATGGAGAGATTCAAACTCAAGTCTCATACTGAAAGGTGTTCCTATGATCCTTTGGGTCATTATGTAGCCAAGTTGGAGCGAGGGATTGCACATAAGCCAACACTTGAAGATTTCTGGGCTAATTGTGAAGATGAATTCGAGGTTCGTCGTAGTCACTATTGTAGACTCACTATTACTCAACTCTTTGATTACCTATCAGAGGATGTTGATGGTCTATTAGATGATGATGGAGAGGTTCTTCTCAATTCATATGTCAAGGATTAAATTGATTTCTGGGCTAATTGTGAAGATGAATTCGAGGTTCGTCGTAGTCACTATTGTAGACTCACTATTACTCAACTCTTTGATTACCTATCAGAGGATGTTGATGGTCTATTAGATGATGATGGAGAGGTTCTTCTCAATTCATATGTCAAGGATTAAATTGCTCCGAAGCCACTTCGCTCACCAGATTGGTATGCTAAGGAGAATACTTCTATTGAGGATGTGTCTAGATCGGTTGTCAAGACCAGCAAGCAGTCCCTGTTACAGAGCCGCCAGTGAATTTTTCTTAATTACATTCTACTTCGAGGTCAAGGACTCGGGTCAAAGCTATTGTGACGCCACCCGAAGGAGTTAGACTCAGTGGAAACACAAGAAGGAGGACTACTGGTTAAAGGTAGTAGAAGCAGGTAGAGAATGCACCTGAGATCCCAGTGGAGACAGTCATTCAAGCTGAGCCTCATGTTTCACCTCCTAGTTCACCACATGTGCAACATAGTGATATAGATTTAGAGCCTGAGATACCATTTCGAGTGGGATCAGAGACAACTGAACCACCACAGGTTGATACATTGGGGACACTCTCTCCTCATATTGATAATATTGTTCAGTCTTGTTGGCTCGAGAGGACTTTGGGGAGACAGAGGCGATACCCTTCGTACAACCTTGATTTATCTGAGTTCAGTGAGCCTTATCAGAATAGGTCGAACAAGAAAATCAAGAAGCAGGTGCATATTGAGAAGACTCCAGAGTCAAAGATTGTTATAGAGGTTGCTACTCCTCCAGAGGGTAAGAGCCTAGATGAAGTTGAAGTCTGTAAAGAACCGGACCAAATTTTTTCCGATTTTTGAATGCAATCACAACAACAATACAGAAGGCACCCGTTAGGGTTAGATAAATCAAATCAGCAGTTACAATATAACTCTTTGCCAAGAATGCGCACTCAATCTCAACAAGAGAGAGGCTGTCATATGGCAAGAGGATCGTCAGTACAATAAATCAGAACTGCAACTGAAAGTAACTCAACACCAAGTATGTGCTACCCAAACCAGAATGGAATGAGGCGACCATTTGGTGGAGATTTAAAGAAATACAAATGCAACTTCGAATAAACTCAACACCCAGAATGTGCTTTCAAACCCGGAGTGGGAATGGAGCTACCATAGGGCGGAGATGAAAGATATTACAATGCAATTCAACTGTAGATAGGCGGCAAGCCAGCCTCTTCCACTTATTCAGTGGGCAGTTACAAATATGAGATTAGCAAGAATAAGAAAGATGCTGACAGTACTACTGTTCAGCTTACAATATCAGAGATTTATCTGTTAAGCACAAGATAAGAGTGTTCCCAATGCTGCAACAAAGTACAATGCTTTCCTTAATACTCTCAATGTCTCTCCTTTCAAAACCTAACTCAAATGATAGATTCTATGCAAGCTGTTATGACAGAACCAAGACTGAAAATGATAACCAGCAGTACAACAAATCAATGAAATGCACACAACTCACTCAAAACTGACCCAAATGACTTCAAATAAGATGCAAAAGACCCTCAACAAGATGGCGCCTAGCTTAGTTATGAGAAAGGACAGCTAAAAGTGGCTATTAATTAATGGCACGGATCCCAAAGCACTCCAGAAAGTAGGGCTTTCAAGGAATGACGAATTTGATTTATAAAATCAGAAACTTCATTAAAAATCCCACAAATTTGCAAGTAAGGTCGCCCCAAGTAGAGAAGATGATATGACCAACACCCAGAACAATATCTTTTTTTATTTTTGATATATGAATGAAACTTCGAATCAGCTATGATATTCAGCAACTCTAGAATATGACAGAAAATGCAAGTACTCAGCTACAAAATGCAAGATCATCAAAACAATGCAAAACCTCACTACAAATTCACTCAAAACAAGCAAACCTCTCTACTAGGTGCTATCTCTCAAGCACGAAGTCGAGCCCAAGCTAGGAGGCATTCATTCCTCGAAGCAATCCAGCAACCATTTCGGCAGCATAACAATACTCAAGATATCAGATGCCCAAATGAAGACCAAGACCTCCTTTTATAAACTTGTGATGACTTTCCAGAAGCTTCTAGAAACCCTAACTTTCAAATTTGAACTGTCTTCTTTTCCCTCCAATTTGGGCGCCCCCTTTCTCAAGGTTTAATTTAACTTTATTTTAAAATCTTTTCCTTCATAAAAAGGCGTCCTTTTCTCCAAGTAATATTTTTTGACTTTAGAAATATAAAATATTTCCTTCATGAGACAATACCCCTCAAGGTCCCCTTCTTTAAAACAACTTAAAGTCATAATACTAGGACAAGGGGTTATTTTATAAAATAAAACATTATTGTCTTTAAAATACTTATTCCTCCAAAATGAACCCCTTACGCCAAAATTCAGAATTACCCAATGAACTGCTAGAAGAGGAAAGTTGATTGAGCTGGTGCTGATTGGACCACTGCCAAAAATAGAATTTACTAAAAATAGTAAATTCGGAAAGTTGCTCGGAATGCAATGAATGCGCCACCATTGCGAAGCTCTCTGAAAACCCAGAAGGAATCCAGAATCCGAACACCCAAACTCCAACAAACAAAACCCTGAATCTTCAAGAGAACCCGCCAAACAGTCGAAAGCCCTAATTCTGCCTCTGACTAGCCGACAACACCCCGAGGATAGGCCATCAATCACTGAGAAGTACAGTGCTAAAAATGGGGACATTACAGTCCGCCCTTCCCAAAATTGCTTGTCCTCAAGCAATGCCACCACAACTCTAGAATAACTCAAACTGCACCAAACCAAACCAAGTACAATCCCAGGGTCCCATATCCCTTTAAAGGAGGACCCACCATGTTGATGCTGCACCACTCTGATCATATCAGTGAAGACATCTCGCCAATGCTGCACCAACCTCCCTTGTAACTCCAGAATGTTACTGTCCGTGATACTCAAACTGAAAAATCTTAAAGGACTGAGACCAACTTCATGCGACGTCTCATGTCCAAGAGGCCCAAAGTCAACAGTATCAACCATACCACTATCAACCACAATTCTATGTAAGAAGAAGGATAGGCTGCTCATCTCAAAATCAAACTCCTCAACATACCTCCACATTGTAACAAACGAAGCCCTGATGGGAAAATTGATATCTTCAAATCTTCTTGCAAAGAGGAAAGCAATCCTTTGCAAGAGCTCAACAAATTCAGCCTCATGTCTTCTCCTGGAGCTACTATGCATCAACTGAATTATACCGACACCACCATGAAGACTTCTAATCACTCTTACTGTTCCAACTCCAAGAGTCTCAGAAGGGAAAGCCAAAGCATGTGGAAGTTCGTTGTCCAAAACCAATATAGTAAAGAAACTATCAAAATTTGCTTCACAAACCTCCATAGGATGAACTCCAACAGTAGAATAGGTGCGAAGGAACAAATAATCTCTGCTGTTCAAGGCGGAAGTTAGCAGAGTGCAATCTGATTTTAGTACCTCACACAAGAAAAAACAGCAGCACCAAAAAAATTCCCAAGTGTGAGTGTATGCTATGAGCATAGAGTTGCAAGGTAACAGCTCAAAAATGGCCGAAAAACATACTAGAGCAATCTCCATCTGAAAACTACCACCTTGTTGGCAAGTGGTGATGAGAAAACTCTCCCAAATGAGAGTAACTCCACAACTAATAGGGCTGGTCTGCCTCCAACCAACAAGCACGAGTCTCAAAATCTGCTCTTGTCTTAGCCAAGGATCAACGCCAAGAGCAACCAATTGTTCCTCTTTCCAATCCATACTCAAAACTTCTCTCCAATCCATTTGTCGATGAACAAACGGAACTAACAAGTAGCTGGAAAAGAAGGGAACAACTACAACAAATATGGAAATTTGATCCTTATCTCTCCAAAAGTCATTTCCATAAGTAATAAACTCTATCAAGCCAAGTTGAGGATCCCAAGCATGGATACCCAACTGAAAATGATTTTCAACACAATGCAAGGTAACCTCAATGCATCCCCAAGAACTAGTAAGGATCAAGTGTATACTAAAGAGATTGATGCCTCCTCTATTGAACCCTTGAAGCCTATCCATGAAAATTTCAACAACATTGGAGCATGAACTATTAAATGACTTCAAATCCAAATCCAAAAATAGACCAATATGTGCCAAAGTATTGTTCAACCAAAGGGATGGATTGACAAGCATGCAAACACCAAGTTCTGGTCCATCTTCATTCCCTTCTTCATGAGTAATAAGACTAAAATTTTCACTTCTTGCTGCTGTACTGAAGTTACCAGCAGCTACCAAATCTTGCCTTGTTAACACCTTGGTGTCGAAGATGTTGAAATCTTCTCGAATCAACACTTCCCATGTATAGACTTCATCCTCAAACCCACTTATGCATTCATTACTAATCAACAGACGTGGCACTTCCTCATGGAGTGATATCGAAGCATCCAAGCACTGGAAACCAAACTCAGTTTCATTCTCCATTTCATCTTCTACTTCATAGAGAGGATTATCATAACTTTTCTCATCACCTTCTTGAAAAAGAGGATTGTCATAAACTTGAAAGTCATTCCTTTCATCTTGCTGCTCCAAATCTGCACATGCAACCTTTGATTTTCTTGTGAAACCTTCAAGATCAAACTCCTCTCGAAGACTATCAATCTCATCAATTACTTGCTTGATTTCTCCAGCTCTTTGTGCATCCTCTTGCTCCTTGAAAAGTTTGAAATCTGCAAACTGATCTTCAACCTTTCTTAGAGCCAACTGAGTTTCTTTCAACTTGTCCTTTGTTGATTTAAGCTCCAAACTGAGCTCATCAACCATACTCTCCCTTTCTTCGAAAACAATGAAGGCCTTCTTTGCAGATTCAACGGCATGATCTCTATCTTCAATCAAGCCTATGTACTCGGATTTCATGGTCTCCAAGGAATCTTTGATGAGTTGCAAATCAGAAAGAGCAACTTCATCTATCACTCCTCTATGTCTCTCATCAAGCTGAGCCCTCCAGTAAAGCTCTTCAACCAAGCTATGTGTGCGATCAAATAGGGATAGAGCTTGCACTTCCCTGTTGACAGATACCTTGAACTGATCTTCCCACTCATAAGAATGTGAAAATGGTAAATTGCTGATAGGCTGCAACTGAAAATCAGAACTTTGGTTTTCATCTTTGCTACCCTCATAGCTGCTCCAAGACTCCTTTCCTTCACCACCTACTAGCTGAAATTGCTCAATATCACAAAGAGAATTAGACTCCACAAATTCTTCAATCCAATGCTTACAACCCGCTTCAAGCATTGATAAATTGGATTTGTGTTTAGGAACTCCATCAAACTTTCCATCGTCAAGAGCCATATGATCTTTAAGCTCCACTTCCACTTCACTGTCTTCATGATCCAAGTTTATGGCAGCCCTCTCATAGCTTGCAAAGCAATCAGAATTTTGAACTTCATCAGGATCAAAGGGAAACTCATCCCACACAATTTCTTTGTCGTCACTAAATGCCTTCACTCCTGGATCCCAAGTGCTAGAGGATTGATTGTTATGATCAAAAGGAAAGTGCTCTTTGTGCTTCTCTTGGAGGGTTGACTCTTTGACTAGGTCACCACCCAACTCACTTAAACTGATATCTTCATACATACCTCCCTTCAATGGCTTGGTTTGAAGATCAAACCCAAAACCACCCTTGACACTGTCACTATAATGAAGTAAAGAATCTTTAGTGCTAGCTGTTTGGGAAATTTTATCATCTATATCTTCAATGAACCCATCATCTATAGGTATTTTTCTGATCTCATCATGAATAGTCATATGTATGCCAAAAAGGTCTTCTTGATCACTTGTCATAACTTCATCTTGTGAAAACTCTTGAACCTTTTGGCCAGCAACATAGAAAGAATTATCCATCACCACATCCTCAACAAATGGAGGCATAAACACTACGGCATCTTTACCAATGATATCATTATGGTAATGATCAAAAGCTGGTTCAAGGACACCACTAGTATTCTCCTCATTGACACTAGTATTCTCCTCATCAATGCACTCATCCCATACAATAGTTCTACCAACATCTTCTGTGAAGCCCTTAGTATCAAAACCTTCATGGGATAAATCCAAATTAGGATTCAAGTCTGCTGCTATATTCTTTTCACCGAACTGATCTTTGTCACTTGCTATCACATGCAAGTCTAGGGGGGTATTATGGGGCTCTCCCACACACTCCTCAACTGTCAAGGTTTCTATATCAAACTTACGATCATTTTGAGGTGACATGTGCACCTTGCTTGTGCCATCTTCAATATTAGTTGACTGATTTTTCTCTTCGTCATGTTCATTTGTGGGCTGCAATCCACAAACAGGCACTTCTTCTTCCTTCCTTGCACCTGCAACCATGGCATGTTCTGCTTCCTCCTTAATCATTTTCTTGATGTAGTTGACCATAGCCCGCTTTCCAGGGTAATAAATCACCACACAATCCAAAAAGGTATCAAATGAAACATCGTTCTTAAACTCCTCTGTCATGCTCTGATAATCTTTATGGAGTTTGGCAGCCTCATGTTCACATTTCCTCTTGAACTGGCATTCTTTAGACACCTCAATCAAATCCGACTTCTCATGATTCCTGGACTTCAGGAAACGCAACATCTTCAAAACTTCTGAGAGCTAAACTGAACTTTGTTCTGGCCTCTGGTGTAGAACTGATTTCTCTGTCATTCAACTATCAACTAAACCTTGATGGGCACAGGATGGCAGGATCTTGGCTCTGATACCACTGTAAAGAACCGGACCAAATGTTTTCCGATTTTTGAATGCAATTACAACAACAATACAGAAGGCACCCGTTAGGGTTAGATAAATCAAACCAGCAGTTACAATATAACTCTTTGCCAAGAATGCGCACTCAATCTCAACAAGAGAGAGGCTGTCATATGGCAAGAGGATCGTCAGTACAATAAATCAGAACTGCAACTGAAAGTAACTCAACACCAAGTATGTGCTACCCAAACCAGAATGGAATGAGGCGACCATTTGGTGGAGATTTAAAGAAATACAAATGCAACTTCGAATAAACTCAACACCCAGAATGTGCTTTCAAACCCGGAGTGGGAATGGAGCTACCATAGGGCGGAGATGAAAGATATTACAATGCAATTCAACTGTAGATAGGCGGCAAGCCAGCCTCTTCCACTTATTCAGTGGGCAGTTACAAATATGAGATTAGCAAGAATAAGAGAGATGCTGACAGTACTACTGTTCAGCTTACAATATCAGAGATTTATCTGTTAAGCACAAGATAAGAGTGTTCCCAATGCTGCAACAAAGTACAATGCTTTCCTTAATACTCTCAATGTCTCTCCTTTCAAAACCTAACTCAAATGATAGATTCTATGCAAGCTGTTATGACAGAACCAAGACTGAAAATGATAACCAGCAATACAGCAAATCAATGAAATGCACACAACTCACTCAAAACTGACCCAAATGACTTCAAATAAGATGCAAAAGACCCTCAACAAGATGGCGCCTAGCTTAGTTATGAGAAAGGACAGCTAAAAGTGGCTATTAATTAATGGCACGGATCCCAAAGCACTCCAGAAAGTAGGGCTTTCAAGGAATGACGAATTTGATTTATAAAATCAGAAACTTCATTAAAAATCCCACAAATTTGCAAGTAAGGTCGCCCCAAGTAGAGAAGATGATATGACCAACACCCAGAACAATATCTTTTTTTATTTTTGAAATATGAATGAAACTTCGAATCAGCTATGATATTCAGCAACTCCAAAATATGACAGAAAATGCAAGAACTCAGCTACAAAATGCAAGATCATCAAAACAATGCAAAACCTCACTACAAATTCACTCAATAACTAGCAAACCTCTCTACTAGGTGCTATCTTTCAAGCACGAAGTCGAGCCCAAGCTAGGAGGCATTCATTCCTCGAAGCAATCCAGCAACCATTTCGGCAGCATAACAATACTCAAGATATCAGATGCCCAAATGAAGACCCAAGCTCTCCTTTTATAACTTTGTGAAAACTCTCCAGAAGCTTCTAGAAACCCTAACTTTCAAATTTGAACTGTCTTCTTTTCCCTCCAATTTGGGTGCCCCCTTTCTCAAGGTTTAATTTAACTTTATTTTTTAAAATCTTTTCCTTCATAAAAAGGCGTCCTTTTCTCCAAGTAATATTTTTTGACTTTAGAAATATAAAATATTTCCTTCATGAGACAATACCCCTCAAGGTCCCCTTCTTTAAAACAACTTAAAGTCATAATACTAGGACAAGGGGTTATTTTATAAAATAAAACATTATTGTCTTTAAAATACTTATTCCTCCAAAATGAACCCCTTACGCCAAAATTCAGAATTACCCAATGAACTGCTAGAAGAGGAAAGTTGATTGAGCTGGTGCTGATTGGACCATTGCCAAAAATAGAATTTACTAAAAATAGTAAATTCGGAAAGTTGCTCGGAATGCAATGAATGCGCCACCATTGCGAAGCTCTCTGAAAACCCAGAAGGAATCCAGAATCCGAACACCTAAACTCCAACAAACAAAACCCTGAATCTTCAAGAGAACTCGCCAAACAGTCGAAAGCCCTAATTCTGCCTCTGACTAGCCGACAACACCCCGAGGATAGGCCATCAATCACTGAGAAGTGCAGTGCTAAAAATGGGGACATTACAAAGTCGGTGACTTTACTTTCACCAAGGAAAATCTTGGTAGGACCACTCGAAAGACAGACGTGAGCCTTCTTAAAATTGCCACCAATAATCTTGAAGAACACATCACGAAGGATGGAGAAGATAAGGCACTGCTTAAGGCTGAGAACAGTCAACTTTGTCAATATATCTCTGATCTTGTCCACAGAAATTCGAGTAGAGCGCGTGTTCTTCCACAGAATACACTTGCAGAACAACGAAAGTTGGATTAGTTAGTCGGTCATGGCAGACTTCTGGATAACTGGATTGAAAGCTTAATTGTTACATGTCAACATCTTCTTATGGATTTGTATTAGTTGAGGAGTGACGCACATAAACTTCGTCAAGGCATCCAGCTGCTTGAGATTTCAGTTGCAGAGAGTTTAGCCAAGGATTGAGTTCTTGTATCTTAGTTGTTTGTTGCATATGATGCTTTGAAGCTTGATGAAGATAGATAGAAGGTTTTCACTTGGAAGGAGCAACACCTTTTCGAAATGGAGATATGCTGTGTTCCATGGCCTTCTGGGGACGGGGACGGGGGGATGGCTGGGGACGCGTTTCCGGGACGTTTCCTAGTGGCCCATTTTTAGGGGACGGTAGGGGACGGTGACATACAAAATACATATATATATATGATTTTTTCAAAATTTATTAATATATTATAGATAGAGAGAGGGAAAGAGAGATATATGTCAATAAATTAATAATTGCTAACAATATCAATATATAAATAAATCGTGAGAGTAGTAGCATAACAACATAATAAATGTCATTAAAGCATTATAAAATTTATCATAGCAATATCAAACATCAATAAAACCATGGTCTATCAATTTCAATAAATCGTGAGTGGTTGGAAATGGAACTAAGTAAGTGCAACTCCCAGCTCCTCAAGGCGTCCCAAACACAAACAAAATGCAGCTTGAGTGAAGAAAAAAAGCAGTCAAATAGAGCCCAGCCACGACTTTACTCTAGGCGTGAGAAACAAAAACTTGAAGAAATTTGTTTCATGCCTCTTTAAAATGCAAAAATGTCTCTGTTAAATGCCCAAACGCAGGAGCAAAATGCCAAAAAATCGTTTAGACTGAGTTGAGGCAGAGATTTTCCCGGGCTTTGCTATGTGAAGTCGTCACCCCTACCGTCGCTTGTCGTGAGAGCAAGATAATATCATTGAATCTTATGAAAGTTTATTAAGTTTCATTTAAATTTTTGTTTTTAGATTTTACACAAACGCATTATGTTGCTATGGGCCCACAAAACATTTAATAGCAATATAAAATGTTTTAAAAAACAAAATTTTATGTTCTTTAATTCTGGAGCTCCATACACACGGGGGACGGTTAGCCGTCCCCGGGGATAGCGATGGACGTTTCCAACGTCCCCCGCCATCCTCGGGGACGGGGGACCGTTCCCAGACAAGAGTAAACGTTCCCCGCCGTTTCTTGTGAATTTTTCTGATTCGGGGACGGTCGGGGACTGTCCCCGATGCGTCCCCCCGTCCCCGGGATGGATGGAGACGGGTATAGGGGGTTTTGGGGTAGGGGACGCGTCCCCATGTAACATAGGAGATATGTGAAAAGATCTCTACCAAGTTGTTTTCACTAAAAGATAATGTTGTCGGAGCTCTTGCACTTGTCAGTGGTTTTGTTGTTCAGATTTCGTGTCATTATCTTCTTGAGGATGGCACGTATATTGAATTGAACATAGTGCAAGCTGAGTTCGAAAAGCTGATTCATGATAGCCTTGAGGGAGATCCTGTGGCGGCTAAGTTGGAGAACATTTCAGTGATTTCAGCTAGTTTCAAGAAAGCGGCTGAAGATGTCAGAGAATGCATGCATACAATCAAGGAGAGTGGCAAAGAATTGAAGAAACAGATTATTGTTTTGGACAGCGTCAAAGTGCCATAAGACAGAGTGATTGATGAATTCCTGGACGAGGTGTTGAACCGAGATGACTTGGAGTGATCTGCTAGTTGGGACCTGTAGTTAGTTTCGAGGATAGAGTCAGGAGTAGAAGTTAACTCGACTTTCAGTCTTGAGTTCACTTGCTGATTTGATACATGCTTATCTCTTCCTTGGGATTATCTTCACAGGAGCTAGGATTAGGGTTTTTCAGTTAACTGAGGGTAGTGTTCCAGTTAACTTTGCTTTCAATAAGGACGTGCATGCTTGCACATTGTCCATTTAGATTAGATGTACCGGTTAACTGACGGTAATTTTCCAGTTAACTGTATAGTTTGTTTTGTTAGGGTTTAGCAATAAAATCTTGCATGCATTGCAAGACTGTAGTTGACTCAAGGTGATTTTAGGGTTCCCTACACCTTTTGATGTCTATAAATAAGAGCTTTTGCTCATTTGTACATAACTTTTGCGTGATAGCATACATGCTGTGCCCACCTTGCCTCTAGTATCGCTATTATTGTATCCGTTCAAGAACTTTTGCATGAGAGAGAAATATATGCTGTGCCTACCTTGCCTTCAATATTGCTTGTTCTCTATCTGTTCATGTGTATTGTAAAGAACCGGACCAAATTTTTTCCGATTTTTGCCAAGTACACAAAAATGCAGAAGGCATCTGTTAGGGTTAGATAAATCAAACCAGCAGTTACAATATAACTCTTTGCCAAGAATGCGCACTCAATCTCAACAAGAGAGAGGCTGTCATATGGCAAGAGGATCGTCAGTACAATAAATCAGAACTACAACTGAAAGTAACTCAACACCAAGTATGTGCTACCCAAACCAGAATGGAATGAGGCGACTATATGGTGGAGATTTAAAGAAATACAAATACAACTTCGAAATAAACTCAACACCCAAAATGTGCTTTCAAACCCGGAGTGGGAATGGAGCTACCATAGGGCAAAGATGTAAGATATTACAATGCAATTCAACTGTAGATAGGCGGCAAGCCAGCCTCTTCCACTTATGCAGTGGGCAATTACAATACATAAAGAGCTAGAATGAAGAAATGCTGATAGTACTACTGTGCAACTTACAATATGATGGAGAATGCCTACAAAAACACGGATTAGATCTCTTCAATTTGCTGCAAGGATAAGTATGTCCTCCACATGGTCTAATATGACTATTTAGCACTCTATCCACACTAAAATGCAATTTTTCCAAGTCTGGTCTAACAAACCAGCAACATGAATGACTGAACCAGCACCCCTTAGACTCACTAAAATGCTCATATATCACTCTAAACAGACCCAAAAGACTTCAAATTTGATGCAATGGACCTATAAAAAGATGGCGCCTAGTTTAGTTATGAGAAAGGACAGCTAAAAGTGGCTATTAATTAATGGCACGGATCCCAAAGCACTCCAAAAAGGGCACCCTACAAGGAATGACGAATTTGCTTTATAAAATCATAAACTTCGTATTAAAATCTGCAAATATTCATGAAGGGTCTCTTCCAACAGAGAAAACCAATGAGACAATACCCAGAACAACTCTTTTTGTATTTTTTGATTTATGAGTGAAACTATAGATTCAGCCTTGTTATCAGCAACTACAGAAAATGACATAAAATGCAATAAACTGAACTACATAAGTAAACCCAAACTACAAATACAAACCTCACTACAAAATGTCACTCAAACAAGCAAACCTCTCCACTAGGTGCTATCTCTCAAGCACGAAGTCGAGCCAAGGCTAGGAGGCATTCATTCCTCGAAGCAATCATGTTACCATTTCGGCAGCATAACAATATAGAAGTCATAAGATAATAAAATGAGGACCCGAAGCTTCCTTTTATAATTTTGAGAAAGCCTTCCAGAAGCTTCTAGAAAACAAACCCTAATTTCAAATTTGAATTGACTCCTTTTCCCTCCAGTTTGGGCGCCCCCTTTCATAAGGTTGAATTTTGACTTTATAAAAAATCTCCTCTTCATAAAATGGCATCCTTTTCTCCAAGAAGTATTTTTGACTTTAGAAATATCAAAATAAATCCTCATGAGATAACCACCCTCAAAGTCCCCTTTTTTAAAATAACTTAAAGTCATATTACTAGGACAAGAGGGTATTTTATAAAATAAAACATTATTGACTTTAAATGACTTATTTCTCCAAAATGAACCCCTTAAGCCAAAAATCAGAATTACCCAATGAACTGCCAGAAGAGGAAAGTTGACTGAGCTGGTGCTGACTGGACCACTGCCAAAAATAGAATTTACTAAAAATAGTAAATTCGGAAAGTTGCTCGGAATGCAATGCATGCGCCACCATTGCGAAGCTCTCTGAAAACCCAGAAGGAATCCAGAATCCGAACACCCAAACTCCAACAAACAAAACCCTGAATCTTCAAGAGAACCCGCCAAACAGTCGAAAACCCTAATTCTGCCTCTGACCAGCCGACAGCACACTGGGAATAGGCTACCAATCACTGAAAAGTGAAGTGCTAAAAACGGGGACATTACATGTATTTACTGTTATGATGAATTGTTATGCCACTTGGGTTTCATGCAATTATGATGGTGAATTCTTTCCTTAGTTAGATTGGTTCTGTTTTGTGTTCAATAAACTTGTTCAAATTGAGTTGATAGATGTGCTACCTTGCCTTCAAGTTGAGAATCTGTTCTTGTTTATCGTATGGTGTTTTGTGAATAATAAACTTGTTTAGATTGAGCTGATATATGTGCCACCTTGCCTTCAAGTTGAGAATCTATACTTGTTTATTGTCAAATAATCATTCCTGCTCCATTTCCTCATGCTCTGTTTTCTTGAGGAAACTTGATAGTTTTAAAGTAGTTAGCTTAGTTGTAGTTAGTGATCTGTGAAACCAGAAAATACTTAGCTGCAACGTATATAGTTTTTTTGAAAGCCTTGTACCTCTTACAACTGAGACAAAAACGACAAGATATAGTTTAGTTTATTTCCCTTTTCAGGTACTTTTGTCTGGCACAACGAGGGAGCTTCCCCTCCAAATTTGAAGAGCACTCATTGCGTAGTGTGCATAGCTTTCCATGCCAACTTATACTCCAGAGGTGTTAGTTGTTATGCCAACGCCTGCATAATGAGAACAAAATGATTGTGCGTGCATACCCATTATAACACATATAATATATTGAGTATATAAAAATAGCCATTATGAATTAATTTGTACCATTAATTCTTACCGAAGAATTATTCATTATATATATATATATATATGTGATCATTATGCATCAATAGATCTGGCTCAATTTCACAATTGGATTGGCAATAGAAACCTGAATAAGATAAAATAAAATCATCGGATCAGATTGATAAAAAGAAAAATCTCTTGAAATAAGAAGAAATGAAGAAGTATGGTAAAATACTCTGTTGTCTTTATGCCAGATTTCCAAAATACTTTACTCATGCAAAAGGAAGTAAGTCTTTTCATTTTCTCGATTCAAATGAAGAGATCGCGTAGGAAAGATGGCTGAGCGGTTCAAGGCGTAGCATTGGAACTGCTATGTAGGCTTTTGTTTATTGAGGGTTTGAATCCCTTTGTTTCCGTATATTCATCTTATTCTTTTTTGCATCATTTTCTCATGCATCTAAACCCAATAGGATGATTTCATCCTCCCACAATCTCCTATTTCGGAATAGAGAAAATAAAATGAGTAAAATGAATATCGGTATGGCAAAGGAAAATAATAGTTGAAAAGAAAAAAGAAATTGTCAATCAATATGTTATTGACGATAACATTGTTATGTAACATATAGAGGAACAGATGTGGATAAATCCTTTAGTTTCATTCTCCATTTAAACTCGATGGGAATAGTATTCTACGACCAATAATTCATTAATCTTCAAATTGATCCGGCTTTTATCTATTATTTTTTTAACTAATCCACTATATTGTGATATTTTTTTAATAAGATTTAAATGGGGTGGCAACCTCATTTTATCCTTTTGGAAATTATCTATATTTTTATTAATTATATTTCTCAATCTTTGTTTATCTTTTATAGAGATAAAATCTTGGGGTTTACAACGATAACTTGGTATATCTACTATATGATCATTGACCAGGATATTCCTATGGTTGACTAATTGTATGGCTTCAGGAATGCTAAGCGCCATACCCAATCGAAAATGGATATTATCCAAATGCATTTAAAGTAATTGCAATAGAACCTGACCCGTTGATCCCTTGGCTCTTTTAGCAATACAAACATATTGAAGTAATTGGCGCTCTGTAAGTCCGCAATGAAAACGTAATCTTTGTTTTTCTTTTAGACGAACATGATATTTAGAAGGTTTAGGAGGTTTAGAATGTTTTTTTTAACTAGGTTGTTCACTTCTGTTGGGTGTTTTCTTACTTAGTCTGGGTAAAATTTTGAGACGATTTATTATTTTTAAACGAGGTTCGTGATAACCGGACATAAAAAACTCCTTATTTCAATAAATGAACAAATAATGTTGGAAAGAGGAATAATATAAACAGTACGAATATTGGAATGATTTTCTATAGAGATAGAGAAACAAATTATTTTTCAATTTTGTTTAGATCGTCGAGAGAAAAAAAGAAATGTTTCAATCATTCATTTCATTTCTAGTTGAAACGGATCATGCCACAATAGACCTAGCGGACCGACGATTAGAAAAGGAAGAGTCTTCTCCCTATTTCATAGATTTTAACAATCTATGGTTGATAATGGAAGAAATGAAACAAATAAAAACGAGCCAGCTATTGGAATCGGACCGATGAACATCGCATTACAATTGTGGCGCGTTAACCTCTAAGCTAAGCAAGTTCATATGCATGCAGTATGCAATTGTATACTTATTGGCGTGAAAGTAAAAGATCTCTTCGAAATCGCTAGAATTATAGCGAATTGAATTATAATATGCAATTCAGATTACAATAAAACCTTGCTTCAATTTCTATTAATTTATTAAAATAAAACAACACCAATGGGGTGTGGCCAAGCAGTAAGGCAGCAGGTTTTGGTCCTGTTATTGCGAAGGTTCGAATCCTTCCGTCCCAGGTGGAACAGTATTATTTCGAAAAATCAGAAAAAAAAATAAGAAGAAAAAAATTCTTTTTGATTTCTCATCCTTTGTAGACTATACTTATAGAACGGAAATACGATTTCAATAAGATCTAAATAGAGAAAGGGATATTTTTGTGGTGTAGGATGGGAATACAGATCAAATTAAGATAGAGATAAAGTCTAATTTATAAAATTAGCCTATTGGATGTATGCTGGTCCTGCTCATATTGGAACCCTATGAGTAGCTAGTTCTTTCAAAAATGTGCATGCCATTATGCACGCTCCTCTATGAGATTATTATTTTAATGTAATGCGTTCTATGTTATAACACAAAAGAGATTTTACTGCTGCAACTGCTAGCATAGTAGATCGTCATGTCGTGGATCTCAAGAAAGAGTTGTGGATAATATTATCCGAAAAGATAAGGAGGAACATCCTGATCTTATCATATTGACACTTACATGTACCTCTAGTATTTTGCAAGAAGATTTACAGAACTTAGTTAATAGAGCATCCATAATTTCTGATTCCGAGGTCATTTTTGCAGATGTTTTTTTTTTGGTCGGTAATAGAGTTGATTTTATTATTAAAAACCGGATTACATTGCTAATTGCATTACATCATTTTAAAGATCTCTTTCCCATAGCTCTAGACTCCCCTATTAATTGCTTTAGCCCTGCCTCCTAAGCATTCTACAATCAGCTCCATAGGATACACACTACATCATAGACATAAGCTCCACAGACCTCCTTACAGAGACAAACCTAAAACCATCAATACCTAAAAAACCCCATTAACAGGTCAGTGGGTTGAAGCATTACATGGTCTTCCCTTCGTCTGTGATTGAAGGACCATTGGAAAAGATTTCTTATCTACTTTCTTGGCTTTCTTCCCCTTAACCGTTTGCCAGCCATCTTCCAGCCTTGTAGCCTCCTTCTGCCAATTCATTGATTTATCCTAGGGACTCTGCAAAGCTTCATTCAAAATGCCAATTTCTTGGTTGACACTATCCAATAGCTTTCTGTTTCCTAGATTCTTTTTGTTGCAATCTCACCCCACCTTTTTTCTCCCAACATTCTGGTGTTGCTTCCCAATTTTTGGACTCCTTTTCACATCCGTTCAAGACCGCTTTATTTCTGTTCACACCCAAACTCCCTTCTTGTTCCAAGATCTCACTGGTTTGTTGTTGTTCTTCCCTTGTAGCATTTTTCATCAAAACCTCCCCTTCTTGATTCAGAGCCCCAGGTACCTTACCCTCCTCTCCCCTGCCTTTGATCTGAGAGCTAACTTGCTCCTCCTCTTTCTCCACTATGTAATGCTGAGGCATGACATCTTTCCACCGCGAAGCAGGTTTATTTGTTCTGTTTTTGGCACATTGAGCAGCCAAGTGCCTAGTTTGATAACAAATTCCGCACCTAAAGGGTATCCCGTAATAATCCAGGGGCTGTACCCAGCATCCTTTCGAAGTTTTTAACCTGATCTCTTCCGGAAGCTCCCTAGACACGTCCATTTCGACCAAAATCCGGGCAAAGGTTGAATGCAAAAGATTTGAGGACCCCTCATCAACCATTAAAAAACTTCCTAAAGAGTTCCCTATAGCCTCCAGGCAGGAATCAAACCAAAACTGTAAGGGAAGGTTGGGGAGTCTCGCCCAAAGAGGAACACTCTCAAACTCGAACCTTGTGATATAGCTTGTAGTAGTGAAGTCTGAAGCTTCGAACTTTCTTGATTTTTCCTCTTGAGAAAATGATGTAATAAGGGGTGGATTGTCGGATGTAAGAACCCTAAGTTCTCCCCAAACTGAAACTCTGTATTTCTAATGAAAACTTTTGAACTTGTGTTTGATTTGTTTTGGGTTTTATACTTTTTTTTGTGTTTTTGAAGGTTATTTGCTTTTTGTTTTTGCATTTTTGAAAATGATGCTAGGCATAAGAAGAACTAAGAAGAAATATGCAACTATTGAAAGAAAACTACTGCTGCAAATGAATTTTATTTTCAATAGATAGTCTTTATTTGTCTATTACATAGCAAAGGCATACCCGATGATTGAAGAACATATATATATGTTATTTTGGACAACTGGCAGCAAATAGATAAATCTGATATAAGATCGATCTGCTGCTATGATAACCTTTCCCACCTCAGAAACTCTACAAAACCCCTTTATTTATGTAGCCACCCATGATTGAGAAGAAATTTCACAAAAAGGCAAGGCCTTTCATGCTTGAAGTTCACATGCCTAGGGTTTGATGCTGGTACGGTTGAGTCAGCAGGTTGTACGGCTTGGAAATATGTGTCAATGATTATAGAATGCAGCTCTTATGATATTCGCCTTCCACAATTAAAATATGCCTGAAACCCTTGATGAAAACTCTTCCAATCTGCACAATATTGGCCTCTGAATGAAACCAACTCTCATAGGCTAACTTCAGCTGAAGTTGCCCAACCTCAGAAAGCACAAACAATGAAGAATGAACGTTCTCCAATGCCGGAAAGCTTTGGAAATGCAGAAACCCTTGGTTTCTCTTCTCCAACGCCAAAGAAAGTCATAAAGTGAAATTATCAAATGCACAAGAGATGAATCGATTTTCTCTTTGGCTCATTATATACTCTTCTCATGGAGGTCGATCCCTAATTTTCCTTTTGAATCATTTAAATAATATAAAGTTTGTACTTTAGGCATAGTAAAATAATGTCTTGAAGTTGGCGCCCAAGTCATTAATTATAAAATGGCCCCCTTTTTAATGTCTCCATGACCCATTAGACAAAGTGTAAATATAACGTTATTTTATAAACTTATGATATTAACTATTATTAAAAGTCACCTTTAATAATAATTAAACGTTATAACTTGTGCAATACACCTTTTTTCTTCAAACCAACTGAACTCTTGGGATCGACACTGCAATTACAACATGTTCAGGTGCCCGGCTATAAATAGTAACACTGGCTGGATTACTTACTATAAATAGTAAGTATGCAAATTGAGCCCCCAAATCCTCTGCAAATGCCAAACTTGAACTTAACAAAGCTTTGGAGAAGAATACTACCAACAACTAACCAATTATTTGCCTCAAAATACCTTATATCCAATCCCATTAGCCTACGAGGGTCAACTGATAGGCTAATCCCACTAACAACTGATGTCTAGCTAGAAGGGGACATTATAGTCCACCCTCTTTGAAATTGCTTGTCCCCAAGCAATCTCAACTCCGGATGCTGCAAAATATCCTCGCTATCCCATGTAGCATCCTCTACCGGCAAGTCCTTCCACTTAATCAAATATTCCCTAATGACCCGTCTCCGCAACTGTCTCTCTTTGACATCTAAGATGGCCTCAGGTACTAAAATAATTTCTTCTCATCATCTAGGGGTGGTAAAGCTGAAGAGGGAACAACACGATGTCCTAATGCCTTCTTGAGGTGTGAAACATGGAATACATTGTGTACCCTGCTATTTGCTGGTAGGTCCAACTCATAAGCCACCTTGCCTACTCGCCTGATAATCCTGAAAGTGCCATAGTAGCGTGGCTTGAGTTTCTCTGCACCACTCTTCCTAAGAGTGGATTGACGATAGGGCTGCAATATCAGATACAACATATCCCCTACATCAAAAGAACGCTCAACTCTCTATTGATCTGCATACTGCTTTTGCTGATTTTGTGCCTTCTGAATATTCTCTCGAAGAGCCCTCATAATATCCTGGTTCTCCTGCAAAAGATCCCTAACACTAGGCACCCTACTGTCACTCAACAATAAATCAAGAAAGATGGGCACATCATACCCATACAATGCCATAAACGGTGACATCTGAATTGACAAATGGTGAGTGGTGTTATAACAGTACTCGCAGAGATGAATCCACCTCACCCAAGCTTTTTGCTGCCCTGCTATATAGTTCCTGAGATAGCCTCCACCCATTTATTTACAATCTCCGTCTGGCGATCTGTATGCGGGTGGTCGCTAGTGCTCGGAGTAAGCTCGGTCTCACAAAGTTTGAAGAGCTCCTGCCAGAAGTGACTCAAGAACCGACTATCCTTGTCGCTGACAATACTCCGAGGTAAACCATGCAACCTAAATATCTCATGGAAAAATAACTCTGCTACCTGTGTAGCTAAATATGTAGCTGCAATTGGGAAAAAGTGAGCATACTTCGTGAGCCGGTCCACAACCACATATATGCAATCTCTACCTTGGGTTTTCGGCAAGCTCATA
This sequence comes from Sequoia sempervirens, assembly GCA_007258455.2. Classification (NCBI taxonomy): domain Eukaryota; kingdom Viridiplantae; phylum Streptophyta; class Pinopsida; order Cupressales; family Cupressaceae; genus Sequoia; species Sequoia sempervirens. The sequence continues at coordinate 18,239 of VDFB02276056.1, read as the reverse complement.
GTAAAATCCATAGACAAGCATTCCCACTTTCTATCAGGAATTGGAAGTGGCTGAATTAACCTTGCAGGATAGGTATGCTCTTGTTTATTCTATTGACAAACAAGACACTCTCTGACATATCGAAGAACATCTGATTTAAGACATTTCCAAGTGAAACGCTCCCGTATCAGCTTGTAAGTTTTGAAATACTCGGGATGTCCTGTCATTGGCACATCATGAAAGTTTGTCAACACTCTGCTCTTCATCTCTGATCCTGGGGTCAAGAAAATTCTCCCTTTGTAAATGATAAGTTCATTTACAATGGAGTATCTACTATCCTGCACCAAGTCCTCAACAATGCCAAAAGCCCATGAGTCCTTGGCATACTCCGCTGTAATCAGATGTCTCCAATCCTCTGCAATCCCAACCATGGAGCTCAAATGTGGTCGTCGAGGCAAAGCATCAACAACAACATTCTGAGTCCCTTTGACATAGGCAATGTCAAAGTCATATGATTGCAACTTACTTACCCACTTCTGATGATGATCATTGAGATCTCGCTGCCCTAGGCAATGTCTCAAGCTGTTATGATTTGTTTTAACACAAAATTTGCTGCGAACAAGGTATTGCCTGAATTTAGCCAACGTGTGCATGATGGCTAACATTTCCTTGTCATATATTCTATAGCTCCTCTTAGGTCCCCTTAGCTTCCTACTCTCGAAATCTATTGGATGCTTGTCCTGCATAAGAACTGCACCAATACCCTCACCTGAGGCATCACACTAAAGCTTGAAGGGCCTAGTAAAATCTAGTAATGCACGGACTGGACAAGTAGTCATCAACTACTTAAACTTCTCGAAACACTCCTGCGCCTCAGGAGTCCAAACAAATGCACCTTTCTTTGTCAATTTTGTAAGTGGTGCTGCATGTCGAGAATACCCACTAACAAATTAATGGTAGAAACCGTACAAGCCCAAAAAACCTTTGAGTTGAGTAAGACTCTTAGGAGTAGGCCACTCAATGATAGCTCTAACCTTGTCTGGATCCATATGAACCCCCTCTACACTGATGATATGGCCTAAGTACAGTAACTCTGTCATACCCAAAGCACATTTGGACTCCTTGGCGTACAAGGACTCCCTGTCAAGTATACCCAACACTGTATCCAAATGGGCTAGATGCTCCTCCCAAGATTTGCTGTAAACCAATATGTCATCAAAGAAGACCAGAACAAATCTTCTCAATTGTGACTGAAATATCCTGTTCATGGTGGAATGAAACGTAGTAGGGGCATTGGTTAAACTGAAAGGCATAACCACAAACTCAAAGTGTCCACAATGGCATCTAAATGCTGTCTTCTCGATGTCTTGCTCTTTGACCCTGATTTTATGATACCCAAATCTCAAATCTATCTTTGTAAAGTAGCAAGCATCGTGAAGCTCATCAATCAACTTGTTGATGCGAGGAATAGGGTACTTGTTCTTAATTGTCCTCTTATTCAAAACCTTGTAATCAATGCACATCCATATAGTACCATCTTTTTGCTTCACCAAAACTATTGATGAAGCAAAAGGAGATTTGCTTGGTCTAATGTGTCCCATAGCAAGCAGCTCTTTTATTGTCTTTTCAATTTCATCTTTCAGCTGCTTAGGGTGCCTATAAGGAGTGATCATCACGGGTTTGGCACCCTCCTTCCAACTCGATGATGTGCGCAATCCCTTTGTTTGGAGGTCTACCTGGTGGAATGTCATTAAACACCTTAGAGTGTTTAATCCTCAACTTCTGTATATCAGGATGATAAACCGGTTTCTGCTACTGCTCCTGTGATAGCATCAACATACACTCAGCTTCCCACTCAACCATGTCATGATGTATGAGTCTTTCCATCCTCCTGAAAGATATCATCCTGAAACTACTATCTTTGATGGCCTTCAGCACATGAGTCTTCCCATCAACCATGAATCTCATCTCCATCTCTCAAAGGTTAAGGGTAAACTCTCCTATGGCATGTAACCATTTCATCCCTAAAACCACATCTTTATCTCCCATATTCACCACATAGAAATCTGCCTTAATATTAAAATTGTTTAGGCGCATAGGGAGGTCAGAAATCATCCTATCACACTTAAGAGTGTAACCATAAACAACCTTCACTCTTATACCTTCAAATTCCTTCGTTTGTATCCCACACTTATCAACCAACCTAGCATCAATAAAGTTGTGCGTAGCACCTATGTCAAACAATGCAATGACCTTTTGACCAGCCAAGAGCCCACGCATCCTGAAGGACCCCTCACGTTGTATGCTAGAGAGACGTGCTTCCTGAAGCTTCACTTTCTACCCCTTTTCAGCGTCATTTTCAGACTTTTCTGCCCCTGACTCTTCTCGATCAGTTTGCTGGTCTGATTTATCAGATTTAGAATCCTCATAGAATGCCCACATTATTCGGTTGGCCTTGCCCTTAGGCTCGAAAGGACAATCATGATTTGCATCATAGGGTCCCTTGCAATAGAAACACAACTTCTTTTTACGCAAATCATTGAGTGTTTCTTGGTCCAGTGGAGCTGCTGATTTCTTTTTTGAATCTGATTTTTCTGTCTTTTTAGAGAATGACTTGTTGTCCTTGCATGAAGAAGATGCTTTGGATGAGAACTTACTTTGTGGGGCGGCAAGCTCCATGCTTCTAGCCTTCTTCATTGCTTCTTGGAGTGACTGGGGATAAAAGCTTTTACCCATCCTCTCAATGGTTCCAATAGGCCTTCAATAAATAAAATGACTAATCTTCTTTCGGATATATTGGGAACCATCACTAATAACTTATGGAATTCACCAATATATACCTCCAAACTCCCCACTTGCTTGAGTTGAGCAAGGTCTCTAAAATACAATTTCGGGTCTTTCTTGTCAAAGCGCTCAATCAACCTGTCCGTGAACTCTGGGTAAGAGGTGATGAGGTTATGTTGCAAAGTGACCATCCTGTGGTGCCACCAATCGTGAGCTACCCAATCCAAGTGCAAAGTTGCATACTTGATTGCATCCTCGTCCACCATAGGCCGAAGAGTCAAGAAGGTATCTAATTTATGGACCCAAGCTCGTGCTGTGACCTTCCCGCTACCATCAAATGTCGGAAGTGTGAGCTTGCTTGTAGCATGTTTTATGTCCCTATTCTGGTTACTTGGTCTCCTGTCTTGCCTTAATTTATAATGCTCTCTCCTCTGACTCATGAATTGGTCAAAGTTCATATGCTCCTTAACCTGTGGTGTTAGCAAATCCCATATATCGTGAGCTGTCATGACATCTGCGAATAAATCATCTCCCTCTTTTTCAGCATTTGCTTCTTCTGGTTCATTCTTCAAAAAGGTAGGACGTGTAGGCCTATCTGTGGTAAGAGTGGATGCTCGTTGTGCCCTCGGAGTTCCAACAACACTTCCATTGTCTCCCTGTTCGTGATTGTGTCTTCTAGAAGTGTTCATCTGCTGTATAGTTGTGGTGAGTTGCTGCAAAACATCTGCTACATGTTGCTGCTCTGCTGCAAGGCATCTCTGTGATGTCCCGATGCAGGCCCCTATCGGAAGGTGACGTAGGTATGTCCGAGCGGTTTGCCCAGCCACATGTCCGGGGTCTTCGGCGGGAGTACCTATCTTGGGGATGCCCCCTTAACGCTAAGAGGGGTGCCGTTCACTACCAGTCCGGGCTTTTGGTGCAACGGTAACTAACTTGGTATCAGAGCTGGAGGTCTCGAGGTTGAGACTCGCGAAGCGTGGTGGGCTGTGATGTCCTGATGCGGGCCCCTATCGGAAGGTGACGTAGGTTTGTCCGAGTGAGCTTGCCCAGCCCATCGCCGCATGGAGTGACGAGTCTCGGGATGCCCCCTTAACGCTAAGAGGGGTGCCATTCACTACCAGTCCGGGCTTTTGGTGCAACGGTAACTAACTTAAGTCCGGACTGGTAGTGAACGACACCCCTCTTAGCGTTAAGGGGGCATCCCCAGGATAGGTACTCCCGCCGAAGACCCCGGACATGTGGCTGGGCAAACCGCTCGGATAGACCTCCGTCACCTTCCGATAGGGGCCCGCATCGGGACATCACAATCTCATAATTTCTCTTGCCTCTCTTTCTTCATTATTACCTTCATTTCTCGGTGGACTACCACCTCTCGTGTCACCCATTATTTCCTGCTGCGTGTCTGCAATTTGATTTTCCAGTTTTTCTGCCCTTTTGCGAGTGTAATACCTATGTGGACCAATCTTTGGTGGCTGCATAAGATACTCTAACCCTCTAGGTTGGCATGATTAAAGCTCTGATACCATTGTAAGAACCCTAAGAACTCCCCAAATTGAAACTTTGTATTTTTGATGAAGAATTCTGAACTTGTGTTTGATTTGTTTTGGGTTTTATACTTTTTTTGTGTTTTTGAAGGTTATTTGCTTTTTTTTTTGCATTTTTGAAAATGATGCCAGACATAAAAAGAACTAAGAAGAAATATGCAACTACTGAAAGAAAACTACTGCTGCAAATGAATTTTATAAACTTATGATATTAACTATTATTAAAGTCACCTTTAATAATAATTAAACGTTATAACTTGTGCAATACACCTTATTTCTTCAAAACCAACTGAACACTTGGGATCGAGACTGCAATTACAACATGTTTAGGTGCCCGGCTATAAATAGTAACATTGGTTGGATGACTTACTATAAATAGTAAGTATGCAAACTGAGCCCCCAGATCCTCTGCAAAGGCCAGACCTGAACTTAACAAAGCTTTGGAGAAGAATACTGCCAACAACTAACCAAGTATCTGCCTCAAAGGACCCTCTATCCAATCCCGTTATCCTATGAGGGTCAATTGATAGGCTAATCCCACTGACAACTGATGCCTAGTTAGAACAGGCCATTACATTGGAAGATTATAAAACATATATAATAATTGTAAATAATTGTAATATTACATCAGTGTATAATTATGTTAACAATAATAATCTCACATTATTTTTATCATAGGGTGGTTAGCTTTGTGGTTGGTTGGTTTCCTCTTTCAAACTGATTATTCTTGTATATATTGCCCTCTCACAAATGTAAATTGCTCATTACTTCTCAATCTGACTATTTTGTATGCAGTATCTTTTTCTACATGGGTCAATAATTAATTGATTGGACAATTTAATTTTTTATTTTTTTAACAAAATGTTAGTTGTATGTTATGTGAATGCCGAAAAGTTCTTACTACATTTCATGCTTTAACCATAAAAATGGCCATATTGAGGAAGAATTTGAATATGCATTTATGCTTGTATTTTTAAGTTTATGAAATAAATTAATAAGATGTCTTAGAATTATCAACTACTATCTTATCTACCAAGCCCACTCCCTTGTATGAATAAATTGTATCATCAATCAGTTGACTCTGTTCTTTTTACAATCCTAAATAATTCTAAAGCAAATCCTTTCTTGCCTATGTGATTTCTAAAACACCCATGCCTGGGAAATACCCTGAATTACATTTGATTAACAATAAATGACGATAGTTTTCAGTTCGAAAATTCTACACCTAACATTTCTTATTGCAGGTGTGGAGGCCTGATGATTCCTTAATTATTTCAATCAATTCAAGGTATTTTTTTCGTTGGTAGTAGTGGTTTCAACTCTACATATTAAAAGAAGGTTAAATCTTTTTACCAGCAAATATTTCATGGTGGTTCATGGACATTTTTGTATACTTCAAATAAAAATGATTAATGATCCACATTTTCTAACTCAGTATTTTTTGATTGTGACAAATTTAAGGAACCACAATATTGTATGATTGTGAACTAATGATTTCAAGTCCATCATCTAGTGGAATTTTGGTAAATAGTGACACAATGTCAAAACTTATGATTTTTCCTTTTTCTTGGAGCTTTTGTTCTTTCATGAAGTCAACGAATGTTTTGGAGTCACTGATTTCGGAATCAATGTTACCAACTAATGGCTTTAGGTTTTCTGCTAGAAGGGCCTCAAGTTTAGATGCTGAAAGGGTTGATGTGTTGATGGTCAGTCTCCTTGAAATCTGACAATGATTTCCTTATTACTTACTAGGGATGAGTCTTTTCTTGATTTCACTATCAAAGGAGGTGTCTCTGATTGCCTTCTTTAATATTTAAAAAACATTGTTTGAAAAAGGTAAAAATGGTTGTGAGGTTGTGAACAAGCAAGACACCAATTTGTTGTATTAACTCTCCTTGCAGAAACCCACAAGGAGATTGGTTTTCCATCTACCTTATATATTTTTGTAGGCAAGAATAGGGGTTCAAATTAATAACAGGCCATACCATATTGTTGAAACCATTCAACCCACATTATTCTTGCATAAATCATTGGGGAATAACACAAAACTCTGATCTTATTGCTGCTGTAAGAAAAATGGTAGTAACTGATGCTACATAATGCAGTACACAGAATGTGCTAGAAAACACAGTTTTTATTGTTGCGAAACTGACATGCTACGATTGGACTGAATAAAACAACACAAATGAAATATTCTTCCTGAACCAAACATTACATGTCACTGTTCTCTGCAAAACCAATCACTATTGATAATAAAACTCTCCCTTCTACAGCTACAGAATGCCTTTTTTTCAGTGAGAAAACTAGATGTTATTGCCTCCAAGCGATTACTCTCAGCTCATTTTTTTCCCCTCCTTTTCCCTACGCTACCCATCCCCTAAATGATCCCGAAAACTAATTTACTGATGGATGTTCAATGTTGGATATCTGACCATTTGGCTTCAATGTAAACTTTTTGTATCCAGCTAAATTCTTGTCTTCATCATTTCTAGAGTGTGACTTCTGTGAAATTCTCCTTTCAAGCACAGTCTGACAGTGGGTTTTGTGTTTCTTTGTTTCAACTTTCCTATATTATCATTACTTTGTGCATGACATCCTCATTGTTCCCCTTTTGAAGAGTTGAGTTTCGCTCGACCAAACTGAAGGAAATAAATAAAACTGGGTTGTTTGCCTTTGAGTAGTTCTTTGTTCAGATCACCACAAAAGTACCGTGTCCATATCTTTGCAGCTATGCAATTGTTGGTACGTTTTTCTGTAGTGGTTATAGAACTATTACAGGTGTCTTTCTGCAGCAATAGAAAGACTGCTACAAAATGAATTTCTACAGCAATAATTATTGCTATGGAACAATGCCTCACTGATCCAGGGGCATCGTGGAAATTTTGTTTTTTTTTTCAAATTTTGGTTTTTGTTTTTATGTTGTGGAGCTGTTATATCAGAGCAAATTCTTTCCTTTGCTTGGCTTTGGACAGGTGTCAATCCGCCATGGAGAAAAAATGTTAAACCATGTTATTGCTCTCATTTTCTCAGAAGGAAAGGTACCGATGGTTACAACGGATCAAGAAGAGGAAGTAAGCATTGAAACGGTTCTGGAAAGAAAAGCAGAGCGGGACGGGTTTGCTTTTTCCAGGTGAAAGGAAATGTTTTGCTAAAGAAGAGTTTATGCTGGAGAAGATAGAGGCCAAGTTGTGTTGGGAAAAAAACAGCAGAAGGACAAATATATTGGTGAAGAGAACCGGTGATCACTTCTTGAAGGAATAATCCCCAAGTTTCATTGCTTTGCACAAGGAAGCCAATTCTGTGGGTGTGTGATGGGAAGGACGAGCTGTTCAGAGTAAAGAGGATGGTTGGCAGGGTATAAAAGACAACAAACCAATGACAGTGCAGTTGGTGGTTCTTGTCAGTTGTAGCCACACACTTTGCAGCAGAACTTCTTTATACAATAAACTTGTTTCTCCCATCGATGTTGTTTGAGGAGCTTTGCATTTTCTAATAGAATAAAGAATGAATGTTTCTGTTGTTGATCGAGTGCATTTGTCTGTTGTTGATGTATTGAAGAGGAAGGGAAACGTGCCAACCTCTGTTACTTGTAATCGATGTTTGTTGTTAGAATGAATGAAAGAACTTTCTATTGCAGTTTTAATATTTGTTTATTGAATGCTTGTATAAGAATGAATGTGATGGGTTTAGGTCACCCTAAGTTGCGTCGTTCAAACTGTTTTGAACCAACATTCCATAATAAGACTTGTTGGAGCTGAGTAACCCTTGCTTAAGTTGTCTTTAGAGTATTGCTATTTCTCAGTGCAAGGAAGAAGGCTGCCATCATTTTGGTATTAGAGCCTAAAAGGTTTGGGAAGAGGAAGTTAGAGTTTCAAAAGGGTTTGATGAAGAAGCTAGTTATGTTCATTTATTCTTGAAGAGATGTGTATTGCAGATTGACAAGTTAATGTGAAGAAACTGGGTACCAAAAGAATGGGCAAGAGGGAAAGCGGAGAGAAGCCTTAGGTGAGGTATCAAGAAGACAAGAAAATAAAAAGATGCAGATGAAGAAGCAAGATTCAGAATGGGACTGAGAAATGGCAGAGTTGAGAAGAGATTTGGAGAGATGTAAGTTATTGGTGAAGCAAAGGCTTGAGGAAAGAAGCCAAGAATGTGATTGGTACTGACCCATGACAAAGAGGTTGAAGTGGCCGGTAAAGCTGATTGTGAATGTAATGTCCCAATTTCAAAATAAGCTTCCGACCGACTTTGAAGGAGAAAAGTGTTTTTAAACACTATTGATTTAATAATAAAATAAATATATAATGTGTTGGCCAACCTCATTTGAGGCGCAAAGTTTAAATTTGAATTTTCATTTCCTTGTTTTGGCCGACATGCTTTATGTTGGCGGATTGTTTAGTATTTATAGGTGTTCGATTGCTTTGTCTATCATCACAAAGTTTGGACTCAGGTCTTCACCATCCATCGGTGGGAGCGTAGCTTTCCATGTGGGTGATTAGGTAGCACATAGTGTCTATCTAGAAATTTCGTGCTAAAGTTTCAGTCTTTCCTTCACACCATTCACTACACAGAGATAACCGTTGACTTGCAGATCGAAAGACTTACAAAGGGCATACTTCACCATTGGAGCAGACTGGAGCCGTAGCTAGGCATAGCCATCCGGCTCTGGCCGCTCTTTGACTAGGCACAGACAAAGAGTTTACTTTCGCTTGGTTTGATTAGGGCGACCTTCATATCCTCTAAGAGTTCCAACATATAGGCATCGTGAATCTTGGATTCTGCATTAGTCTATACCACAAGCGACGAGTAGATATCACGACATTTAGTCAAGGATTGCGCCTTCTAGAAACAGTGAACCAACATAGCATTGTGTGGGTCACACAAGAGGTTGAAGCGGTCTTATTCACTGAGCGACATCAAAGCTAAGAGCGACCCGTTCATCTATATTCTAGAGTGGTATCGCTTGAGCGACACCATTGTAAAGGTGGAGCTCAAATGTCGAGCTAGTGTAATTGCTTCACTGGTGAAATCAATAGTGGTCAGCCCATCTGTATATTGGTGAAATAATTATCTTACTAGCTGAACTAATTATTGATTCGATTTTCAATTGCTACTGAGTCGATCGCATGTCATGAGCCTAAGTTTAATATTTCCTGAGTATCTGCCATTGTTTTGATTTCACATTAATCTGGGTGATATTTATAAATGATATTATATTGCAGTGACCGTTTCAGTTCTGCCCTAGTTTATTCAATGACTACATTAATTTCTGCCCTAGTGTATTACAGTGGTATCAAAGCAATGATCCTGCTAGCCTGGGGAATGATTCCTTCTGCAACTGAGTTAGAGGGATTTGAGGGCCATTGAAAGAGAGAGAAGTTGGAAGCAAATAATCAGAACGCCAGTCATGGAATTGGAGACAGTGGTAAGATGGAGGATCAAATCAAGGAGTTTAGGGCCTCCATGGAGAAACAAGATAAGACAAATCAAGCATTGATGCAAATGGTGCAGAATCTGTCTGCAAGTAACAACAAATTAGGGTCCAACACGGATGAGGAAGGGAATCATGAACACTCAGAAAAAAGGGGAGCACAGCAGGACATCAAAGGAGTCAACTCGTAGTTTTTCTCAGCCCACATTCTTGCCTAGTGTTGAAGCAACATATGAGGAAGAGGAACATCTCAGCTTCAACACCATTGTTCAAGACTACATGAGGGTAGATGTTGACGAACAGGCTGCCATTCCTCTTGGTAAATTCATCGTAGCTAAGAGAGAGTTTGGAAGTGATGGGAGACTACATCCTCAATGGATGAATAAGGATTTGCAAAACAAGGTCAACAAGCTTTCACTTCCTACGTTTGATGGCTCAAGGAAGGTGACAGCACACTCATGGATTCAGAAATTGAACACATATTTTGCTCTCAGCCCCATGACAGAAGGAGAGGCTATTAAATTTTCCATATTGCACTTGGAGGGCTTGGCTCATGAGTGGTGGCACCATGGTATTGTGACCCAAGGATTCGGGCTTGTAGAGACATGTTGATTTCACACAAAAGCTAATGGACAGATTTGATAGGAAAGATTCGGAGGAATTCTTTTAGGAGTTAACAAGATTGAAGTAGATAGGCACCATGGATAATTATGTTTTAGAATTTCAGAGACTTGTGATGGTACCAGATGTTTCAGACAGAAGGTTCACATTCTTTTTCATTGAAGGCTTATCTGAATCTATGTGAGGCTTGGTGAGCGCGTTGAGCCAGCAACATTAGAGGAGGCTATCCGGAGGGCCTTGAGTCTAGAAGACTCCACGAAGAAGAGAAAACCTATTGCCAAGAGCACACCCATAGGTTAGTTGAGAAATCCTTTCTCTAAGAATGTTACTTTAGGACCGAATGGGTCAGAAATGTGAAGGAATGAGCTTCGTCGAAAGGGGTTGTGCTACCATTGCAAAGAAAAATGGAATGACCATCATAGATGTCGAGGAAGAGGTCAAGTTTATTACATTTAAGTAGTTCTGATGATGAAGCAAAAGAAGGGGGAAATGAGGAGGTCATTAATGATGTAGAACAAGAGGTCATGGTAGAAGGAGGTCCCATGGGAGGTACCCTTGCAGCACTTTCAGGAGCACCACGATACCATTCTCTCCGGGTTCAAGAAGTCCTTCGAGGTTAGAGAGTGACAATGTTGATAGATAGCGGAGCTACTCATAATTTGATTGACACAAAGACATTTGGCAAGTTGCGCTTGGGAGCATAAGACTTTGAAGGGTTTGATGTGGCAGCTGCTGGAGGAAACATCCTCTCTTGCACTAGACGGATTCAACAAATGGAGCTAATCTTAGGGGGACACAAGATGAGGGATGATTTCTATGTTGTTGATATCGGTGACGCAAATATGGTTTTAGGAGTTAAGTGACTTCATTCTTTGGGAGAGTACACCACCAACTACTAAACCATGGAGCTGAAATTCAAACATGATGGTAAAGAGGTTGTTCTCAAGGGCCTCTCCAAGAATGGTCCTATGGTGGTTTCAGCCAAAAGGATGGAACAATCTTTTTGTAGAGGTGTAGTAGCATGAGCAGTGGAGTGCTTGGTCATGGACACTAACCCACCGAAAGAAGAAAGAACCTTTCTCATTGACATTCAGGCTATCCTGAACATAAAGTGCATGGTATTTTGCGAGATTCCATCGGGGTTGCCGCCGGATAGGGGGTTTTAGTATGTGATAGAGCTTGAAGAAGGAGCCAAACCGGTCATCACTACTCCATATTGTCATCCGAGGATGTACAAGGAAGAGATTGAGAAGGCCATCAAAGAGTTATTGGATATGGGACACATACGCCAAGCTTGAGTCCTTTCGCTTCATCGGTGGTGTTGGTCGAAAAGAAGGATGGGACACTCAGGATGTGCATCGATTATAGAGCTCTCAACAAGAAGACAATCAAGAACTGCTACCCTATTCCCGGGAACGATGAATTGATAGATGAGCTACGTGGAGCAGTATACTTTTCCAAGTTCGATCCATGTTAAGGATATCATCAGATTAGAGTTAGGGATGAGGATGTGCATAAGACAACTTTCAAATGTCATGGGCATTACAAGTTCTTGGTGATACCATTTGGGCTAACGGATGCCCCCACTACATTCCAATCTTGTATCAACCAGGTATTTATTCTTCAAATTAGGAAATTTGTGTTGGTTTTCTTTGATGACATCTTGATCTATAGTAAGACATGGGAAGATCATTTGAGGCATATAGAGGAGGTGCTTGACATTTTGGAGAAGAACTCGTTTTATGCTAAGATGTCTAAATGTGAGTTTGGGATGACTAAGATTCTGTACTTGGGCCATAAGGTCAGCGCTCAAGGGGTTAGTGTTGATGAAGAGAAGATCAAGGCCATTAGGGATTGGACTGTACCCAAGAACCTGACACAATTGAGAGGATTTGTGGGCCTTTGTAGCTACTACAAAAGACTTGTGAAAGGTTTCTCCCAGCTTGCAGCCCCGTTGACTAATCTGACTAAGAAAGGAGCTTTCTCTTGGAGTCCCACAGCACAACAGACATTTGACAAACTCAAGGAGGTAATGAGCTCATGTCTGGATTTGGCTATTCCAGATTTCTCATCTCCTTTCATACTTGAGTGACGCCTTAGGAGAAGGTATTGGAGCGGTATTGATGCAAAATAAGTATTCCATAGCATATCAAAGCAGGAAACTCACAAATCCCGAGAAGGCTTTCTCCATCTATGATAAGGAGATGTTGGCTATCATGCACGCCCTTGCAAAATTTAGACAGTACTTGGTTTGTGGGAAATTTGTGGTGAAAACGGACCATAACAGCTTGAAGTACTTCCTCAATCAGCGCGATTTGAATGATAGACAACAAAAATGGGTAAGCAAACTTCAACTCTATGATTTTGATATTGAATATGTGAAGGGCAAGAACAAGGTGGTAGCGAATGCACTCTCTAGAAAGCCTTATCTTTGTGCCATAACTAATATTTTTGCTGATTGGAGGGTAGGCATTATAGCGGAGTACGCTAGAGATTCATTTGCTAATGATATTTTGGAAGGAAGAGTAATTGATGACTGGTACAAGGTGGTTGAAGATCTCATCCTCTACAAGAATCGGGTGTATCTTGCACCCCAATCCAAGATCAAGGATAGGATCATAAAAGCTTGCCATGATACTTGTCTTGCTGGACATTCAAGATTCTACAAGACATATAAGCAAGGGAATGTTTTGCATGGAAGGGGTTGAAAGATGACATCTTACGACATGTGAGAGAATGTTTGGTGTGCTAACAGAATAAAACAGAGCATGTGTTACTAGCTGGTTTGTTGCAGCCTTCACCCATCCCAAATAAAAAATGGGAAAGCCTATCGATGGATTTCATCACAGGACTTCTGAAGGTGCAAGGCAAAGATTATATTTATGTTGTGGTGGATAGGCTCACTAAATTTGCTCATTTTTATGCCATTACTTCAGAATTTAAGGCTCCCCAAGTTGCAAATCTGTTTTTTAGAGAAGTCTTTAGACTCCATGGGTTGCCAAGAAACTTTGCGATTGACAGGGATAGCAGGTTTATCTGTAATGGGGAGAGAGAGATAAACATTATTGCCAATAAAATAAACAGCAATTTGGTTTATTTCTGACCCTCACCAATAAAATAAAAATGGGAAACTTGATCGATGGATTTTATCAAAGGACTTCCGAGAGGTGCAAAATTAAAGACCATATTTATGTTGTGGTGGATAGAATGTTTGAGAATGTTTGAGAATGGTGGATAGATTATATTTATTCTCTCACATGCTACAACATGTGAGAAGAATGTTTGGTGTCTGTGGAGAATAAAACAGAAATGTGTTACCAGCTGGTTTGTTGCAGCCATTGCCTATTCCGGATCAAAAATGGGAGAGCATATCTATGGATTTCATCACCGGGCTTCTGAGGGTGCAAGGTAAAGATTGCATTTATGTTGTGGTGGATAGGCTCACTAAATATGCTAATTTTTATGCCATTACTTCAGAATTTAAGGCTCCCCAAGTTGCAAATCTGTTTTTTAGAGAAGTCTTTAGACTCCATGGGTTGCCAAGAAACATTGTGAGTGATAGGGATAGCAGATTTATTAGCTTGTTTTGGCAAGAGCTCTTCCATTTGGCTCACACGGAGTTAACCCCCAGCACCAGCTATCACCCCCAAACGGATGGACAAACAAAGATCATAAGTGGATTAGAGTGTGAGAAAAACTATGTGACGGGGCAGCAATCGGTGTGGGTGAAGTGGCTACATCTTGGAGAGTTTTGCTACAACACCACATATCACATGTCCCATTGAAGGAAATATTGCAAAACATAGAACTCTTCTAAAAGAGAAATATTTGAATACAAACATTTGAAAATTAAAATGAAACATAGCCATGAGCTTTCAAAGTGAAAATGAGGAAGTTTTGGTACTTAACAAATATGGAGGAAGAAGCTTTCAAAATTTGGAAAATAGGAAATGCCAACAAAGATTTATGTGTTTGTAACACATACTAAACCTGTATGACCTAAAGCCGTGAGAGTCATTCAATTTCAGGCGACTGGCAAAAAACATGTTACCTGTAGGTGGCGTTTTTGGAGATTTGAGTTGAAAACTTCTTCAATTGCTGGCTCTATGGAGGTCGAATCACTCTTTTGAAAGATGACTTAGGGTTTAAACACTTGCCAAGTGATGTTTGACTGAGTTTTATGCCTGGTTGTCATTTTACATGCCCAAAATGGAGGAATCAGTTGCTAATTCGGGCTTATAAATACTTGCCCAGCCATCCCAATAAGATATCTCTTGTGCAATTCATCTTTGGCGTATTGAAGAATTGTCTTGTTAGTTTCTAAGCTGCTGCTGTGAGTTGTTAATGCTGCATTGCATCATTTTATTCAAAGTGTGAGAATTAGAGTTTGTATCAGCTGCAATTATTAGACTGTGCTTAAAATACCTTGTAGGAGGAGGTGAAATAGCAATTTCAGTATAGAAGTTTTGTTTAGGGAGAGTGCTGTGAGAAAAGGCTCTATATTTGAGAGAGATAGTTTGCATTCCGCCATCTTCAATTGAAAGCTACTGCCAAAACAATGCTGGAGAGAAGCTCTTAATCACAGGCATGTTATTTAATTTGTGATTTCTACTTTAATGTTCTTCTCTTTTGTTCTTGAAATTTGCTGGTTGTATTTAGCATATTATAAGCAAATTGTTTTTAGCAATTAAATATTGTTCATAAAGAATAAATGCTTAAGGGATTTCATTGCAATTGAAGGGTAAAAGAATTGGGAATATCAATGCAAATAAGGATAAATGTTTGAGCAAGTCCATATATTTAATTGATAGATTAAAAGAAGTTTTATGGAAAATGGGGTTTAAAGAAGGGAATCAATTGTTTTAAGGGCTTAAGGATAGTTTAGCTTAATATGCATTATGCTTTGAAGGAATTGAATGTGCATTTGCTTGAATTTGTGAATTTGTATGATCTCCGTATATGGAGAATACGTAGAGTAAATATTATCTTCTAGGAACGAAATGTCGTCATACTAAGTATGATCCTAGTTTATGTTATTAGGTTAACTTTGACAAGCTTCACTCCTAGGATAAAGATTTTTGGAATCAAGAGTTAGGTTACAAGACGCTTGTTGAATGGCTCATTTCTTAGTAGACTGTTTGAGGTAGGAAGTTTGGGGTAAACTGAACCCATTGAAGGACATAGCCTACGCGTAGAGTAAGATAGCCCCAAGTCAAATCGGCCCTAAGTAGTGTTTATGATAGATGACCTTCATTCGAAGTACTGAATGAGAACACTTTGGCCAAAGTAGTGAAACGTACGACTGCCACATAGACGTGAGTTAGTTGAGACTACACTGTCAGTGCATTGTGGTCCGAGTACTAGTTTGAGATTGTGAAATAGCAAGGTTCTAGTTGTGTAGGACACAACACTATGCTCAGTTGGTAATCGTTAAAGGATACCCTACCAATCTCTTCTTCGAAGGGAGGGCCATCTATCTAACGATAGGTGTGCGGGGGACCGCATTATAAGTCCGTGGTTGGCGGAAAAGCGCCCGAGTGATGTTTCTCCTCCACAAGGAAGCGGCCGATGTACCAAGATTTGAAAGGACGGACTCCTGGACCTTCTTACTTCTATTTGTGCAAAAGCTTACGAGCTATGTATGTAACTGTATTACTTTTGAACTCTGATTTATAATTGCAACGATGTAATTCATGTGGAAATATATTGTAACTTGTACTTATTTATCAATAAAGAAAAGAAATTTTTTATTGTATTGTCTTTGTTACTGGTTACCCTTACATGTTTAAAGTGAGTATTGGAAAATTTTAATTTACGCAAGGAATAGGTCATTACAGAAATTTTGTTTACCATGCTAGATTTAAACTTGTAGATGTGCAAATCATTTTTTTAGGAAGATAATTGAGACAAGGAAAATTGAAATAAACCTCCAAACTCAAAGTACTCTTCAATTTCCACGAGCCAATCAATTAGCTCTTTGCAATTCAACTTATCCTCTTCTAATTCTTGAAATAGCTCTTATCAGCCTATGCTCTCCATCCAACACCAGTTGCTCTTGTAATGGTCCAACTTCAATATCGTCTATTGTCTCTTCATCATTCGCATTATACCTTGGTCTAAGTTCTCTTCTTCTATCTTCAACAAAATCCAACCTCACTTGCATAACTTGCAGACAGTCCACAACTTTATCCAGTCCTCTTGCCATATTGTCAGCTCCTACTATACCTCTTCCAGCTGCTTTTCGGTGAGGCACGTTGACAGCTTTGTCGATCAAAACCTGTTCAAAACCTGTTAATGTAATCCTTATTACAATCTTGTGCGTGCCGAGTATGCAAGCACATACCAGATTCAGACCAACTCTAATACCATATGATGCAAACAAAGATATGGGGTCAAATTAATGACAGCCCATCATTGCAGCGTTATCCTCAAAACCATTCAATTTAAATTATTCTTTAATAATTATTGAGGAATAACATCAAACTTTGATCTTATTGCTGCCATAGAAATAGAAAATAGTAACTGGCAATTGTTGACTGATGATACACAAGGCAGTGCATAGAATATGCCACAAAACATGACTTTTATTGCTGCTAAACTGGCATGCTATAGGTGGAATAAGGATTATGACACAAACAAATGATTGTTTCTGAATAGTACATAACATGCTGTTATTTATTTTTTAAAAATTTGTCGCTACCGTCACCGATGATACAACTCTTCCTTACACAACTAGAAAATTCCCTTCCTTCAGCCATGAAAACTACTTGTTAGCTCTACAATAGAGTGTTACAACTGCAGAACACAACCAACAACTACCAAAACACATGCCCATGACCCTCTGATAAGCTATCTGCCTGCAGGCTTTTTACTTTCCTCCTTTCGTTTCTGTTTTTTCTGCTTTTTTTTTTTCCTTACCCACCCCAAAATGGTTTCAAAAGCCAACATATTTATGTGGCATTCAATGTCGAATATGTTTCTTTGGCTTTCATGTAAACTTTTTGTATCCTGCTTACTTCTTGTCTTCCTTCATCATTTCTGGAGTGTAACCACTGTGAAACTTTCCTTTCAAGCAATCAGATTTGGTTTTTCTTCGTTTTGTCTTTTATATTTCATCATTACCTTGTCCAAGACATACTCATTATGCTCCCTTTTTGAAGAGTTCAAGTTCTGCTCAACCGCTGGCTGAAATGAACAAAAACCTGTAATTCTTTTGTTGAGATCTGTTGTGACCTTTTCACACATCGCCCCATCGCCAATGGGGACCCCCAGTTGTCTGCTTGTTTTTAGGGTTTTGTCTCCTTGCAACGGTTTCGTGAGATCACCTTATTGAGAGTTTCAAGTCAGTTTGCCGAGAGTTACCCGAGCCAAGTCAGTAATCCATGCTTGAATCAGTGCGTAGACGTCATGGAAGCGCTCAGAAGGCCCAGGAAACGAAGATCGCCTGTGAATTCGGCCAATTCTGAGACTTCCTACTTTTTAGGAAATCTTGCTTTTTCGCTTTTTCATTTTTGGCATTTTTGGGCCAAACAGGGTTCCCTATTTTTTAGGGTTTTGCTTTTTCTATTTTTATAAAGTTTCTATTTTTGGAAAGTTTCTATATTTAGAAAGGTCTCAAATTCCAAAAATGCACTCAAAAGTCCAAAAAAATCGAAAAATCATTCAGAAAATCAAATAGAAAATTGAAAAAATTTGGAAAAACAAGGTAAAAAGCATGAAAAATAAGACCAAAAAGTATCAGATTCTGGAAAAATCAGTTCGAAATTAATCAGATCTGAAGCAAAAAGTCACAGAAAATCAACTCAAAAAAAGATGAAATTCATGAGAAATTTGTTCAAGTCTGAAATTCGCCATGAGAAAGGTCCTTGAAATGTGGGAAG
>VDFB02276055.1:0-45036 GCA_007258455.2 Sequoia sempervirens | reverse complement strand
TTTCAATATTTTTTAATATTTTTGCTTTGTTTTTAATGTTGTTTTATTCACAAATTCATGAAGACCTCTATTAAAATAAATTAAAACTAAATGCTTAGTGTCATGTAATAAATTTTTAAGTTTTTAGAGTGAACATTTATTTATAGTAGTAACACAAATATATTTTTTATAATTATAAGAAATTTAAATATATTTATTTGTAAAAAAAAATAAAAAAATTTAATAGTGTATTTATTTTATTTTTATTTATTTTTCAATAGTTTTTAGTTTTTTTTTTGCTTTGTTTTTAAAGTAGTTTTAAATCTGTTTTATTCACAACTTTCTTTAGATGTTCTTATCTTTGAATTCATGAAGACCTCTATTAAAAGAGGTTGTTGAATCATAACCATTTTAAAACTTTGCGGTTGTAGATTTGGCCTTATTCTCCTAGAGTTGGATTTCTCGCAGGTTTGGCTTTACATTTTTTGGATTCACTTGAGTTTAGCTATCACAAATTTGGCTTTAGTACTATTGAAACCAATTGCATTGTTATAATTTGTTGTTGCAGTAAAACAAAACAAAGATTCAAGGAGTCATAAGGTTTATTTTTATTTGTGCTTGTTTTATTATTGTGTGCGATGGAAAGACTCCCAAGTTGAGTCAGTTCAACTTGCTAGGGTTCCTTTGGTTTGGAACTTGGCAAGGTTACCTTTTCTTAATACGCCCTAGAATCAAAACTAGGGTTTGGTTACCTTATCTTGTATCTTTGTGAAGAAAATACATAAATTTAATATTTGATCTTATCTTAATTGACAATTGTATCATATTTTTTTAAAGAAGAAATTGGACATATGTATTGAAAATCAAATTATAATTAAAATTAGTCAATTCAAATTTCACAGGGAACTCATAAGACAACTAATCATCTTTGTGTTTAACCTTTAATGTGTTCTTAAGTCTTTTTTGGCTTTATTTCACTATTGAGTCTCTCCATAAAATCAATCAATTCAAATTTCATGGGGAACTCATAAGACAACTAAGAATTTTTGCGTTTAACCTCTAATGTGCTATTGAGTATTTTCTGGCTTTATTTCACTATTGAGTCTTTCTGCCTGATTTATTTTGCTCATATTTTATTTGATTGATTGAAATGGCAATAACATATGGGTAGTTTATTATTGTTTTGAATAAGTTGATGAAAATAGGTGCCTCGAACTCTCAGCGTATTTTATATATATTAATATTTAATATATGTATGCTAGTTTAATATATGTTTCAAAAACTTTGATTTTATTGAAAATATTAATGCGATTAATTTTTCCCTATGGTGAAAAGCTGGCGATGAATTTTACTTGGCAGTGAATTTTTCGTGGTGGTGAATTGCTGATGATAAATTTTCCTTTGGTGAATTGCTCGCGATGAATTTTCAGTATGCCCTCCAAACAAACTTTGAATTTTTTTTTTAAAAGTTGTTGCAAAGTGTGTTTGTTTTGCATGATTAATTGATCCCTTGATCTTTCTTGATCCATGTGATCTTTGATTCTCATCCATTGATGAGAATCCTTGATCCATGTTTCATCCTCCTTTCATTTGTGACCATTTATGAATAAATCAATCTCATGCATTGCTTTTTCATTTGATCTCCATTAAAATCAATTGTTAATTCGATAGGCTATATTATGTGTGAGGTTTTGACCTGAAGCAAGTCTCACGCCTGAATACTGTCTTTTTTCACCAGTATACAGTCTTATTCGCCGGTAAACAGCTGCTTTCCATTTGTGAACATATTCTCTTAAAAAAGCATATGCTGGAGATCATTTAAAAATAAAATATGTGAGATTGTGCATGCGATCAGATAAATCATAAAGTTAAATCGGATTTGATTTTATCATTCATATGAAATGCTATACAGTTGTCCATTGTAACCTACCGACTTTCCACCGTAAAGTATTATTAAATACATTTCAGCTTGAACTATTCCACCAGAGGGCCGCAGGAACTGAGCTTTCGACCAAAACAAAATTTAGCTCGCAGCTAATATTTTCGTTTAGCAGCTGGAAAAGATGTTTTCTCAAGCTGAAGAATTTGTTAGCTCTAAAACCCTTATATTTTCAGATCTACTTGTCTTTTATTGTTAATAGATTGCAGCAGTAGTTATATGGAGGTTGGTTTTGATAAAATGTTATTTACCGAACAGATTAGATGATTGGGTTTGAGAAATTTTGTTCAGTACGTAAATATTTTGAGGATTTAAATTTTTTGTTCTGAGACTGCTAATTTGACTAAAACTGGGATCAGCTAATGGGTTTCCTTTTAAGAGTTGTACTCATTTGAAATACTTCTTGAAACCCTAGATACTTACTGGTTTTCAGTCGCCGTTTTTTTCCGGCAGAAGAATTGATATTTAATTTGAAATCTTTCACAGCTGTTAAAATATCATATACAATTAGTCATCAAAATCATATCTAATTTTCTTGCGAATGGGGTGCCATAAATGCCTACTCTGATGTCCCACTGCTATTTAGATGAAGCAGTCGCTCTAAGGAAACTGGTTTGGTTCATCTTATCTTTTAAAAATATTTGTTTTGGGCGGTCATCATATGTTTTTTCCAACCTCTGCCCATTTTCCTCATTGGAATCGCTAACAGCACAACACAATTTGTGCAGAATCTTGAGTCAAAGTCGCTTGCCATGGTGTCTTTTCCTGGAGTTTATGGCTCAAGGCCGAATGGGAGCAGAGCTGGGCGAAACAAGGAGTAGGTCTACGTTTGGGCAAGGCAGATTTAATAGAGGACTTCACCTTCACCATTGGGGAATGAGGGGCTGAAAATGTAGGCGAACGCATATCACCAGCACTTACAGGCCATGCACAGAAATGATTTTCAAAATCAAGGTATCTAAATTTCCAATTTAGTTCAAAATCAAACTCATAATTCTGTGACATTTCAAAGTAGTTCTTAACAAGAGCACGTTGAACCAACATATCTACTTCATATAAGTCTGAAATCAAAGGTCATTGTCCATACCTGGAGTTGCGATGAGGAAAAGGGGCATCAATGTCATCAATAAATATAATGGCTTATCTACCTACCACCACTTGAAATGATGCTTCAGAATTTGAATCCTGAAAAGTCTTTTCACTTTCTGCAGCATATAAACTATGAATGAGACATGCACTATAAGCACAATACCATTAGTAGGCCTCTTCTCATAATAAAAGAAATGCACAGGGAAGTTTTAAATTATTTTTGGGTTTAGAGTTTCTCAAGGATTAGGGTTCCACTCATGTCGAGACTCTTGGTTTGTCTGGATAAACTTGTGGGCTTGATAGATCAAAAGCCAACTTCTATCAAATTTATGCTCTGTTTAGTTTTTCTTCAATTTTTTTTTAAGCTCTGTTTAGTTTTTCTTCAATTTTTTTTTTTAAGGTAATTGTTTAGAGTGTTGTACAAAATATTTGCTTTTTTTATCTGTATCTTTGGATTGTCTTAATCATTCATTTTGGTGGGTAAAGACCACAAATTATTCAGAATTATAGATATATTATAATCCTCTGCCATTTCTGGTACATTGGAAATTATTTGATACTTTTAATAAATCTTTCCAATTACTGAATATCAATGTGGAACTGAAGAGACATCTGAGGAGCAAATAATTATAAGTTTTCATTGATTCTGATGGTATGCTTTTATCTTTTGTTTTTTTAGTTTGAGGGTTTTTCTAGCTGTTTTTATATCTTCATATTTCCACAAAAAACAATATTTTCCTAATTCTAGTTATAGCATTAAAAAAGTGGTAGCATAGAACTTGTGGTAATTGTTTTCTTTTCTATAAATATATTTTTGTCTATTTCTTTTATACATCCTTCTAAACTCTGAAGCATTTGACAGTTTATTTCGTTTGTTAGAAGATAATTTAATTGTAATCAACCCTCACAAAAATGCTTGCTTTAAGCAAAAACTCTCTAACCCTTTTTGGGGGGGAATTTACAGTGATTTATATGTAGGCATGAACCAAGATTTCTATAGCAGATGTTACAGTGTCTTATAAAAGATATTCTTACAACTAAATGTTAGGGTGTTTATTTTTAGCCGATAGGCTATATATTGTAGGAGCTTTGTGTCGGAAACCTGTCTCACGCTAGCAAAGTATGAAAATTTCCCACAAAACTGATAATGGTTTTAGTGAAATGCAAAGTTGAATCCATCTGGCGAGGCGAGCTTTAAATTTTGTAGGTGACTTACAATCTCCATCAAATTTGCATTTACTCCACCACCTACAATCAAATTTCTCCACTGCCTGCAATCTGATTTGAACTTATCTCCATGTAGGACTACAATATAAAATTCCGCTCTTTGCAAGGGAAAGGTTACTGGACACGAGCATGGGGAAGCAGTTTGATAACTGCAACGCATAGGAATTAGGTTACAAGGGGGTGAACTCCATTTTGGAGGCCATGACCTCCCTGAGAAGACGCAACCCCATAAATAGACTCGCCCCAAAAATTTTTTGCTCTTCTTTTTAATTAAAAACTTTCTTCCAACCTATTTGGCCGTGTTAATGCATGAATTTCTTCTATTTAATATATCTATATTCTTTTTTTGCATCATTGATTTTTGTTTTTTTTCCCTGTGCAGATTTTACAGGTCTAAAAGAATGCTTTTGTTTACCAAACCTAGGAGAAAACCAAAAAAACAATCTTAAAATTGTTTGTGATTATGAACATTCAACCCTATTAAGCTATTCGACAGTGTACTAAGAGGAATATATTTAAGATTGTGTTTCCATACCACAAAAAATTCTACTCCAACATTATCCCTATCTAGACAACATTTCCTTTCTGGTTAAGTTGCAATATACGTGTATGCATATTTGTTTTTCCAAAGCAACATTTACATTAAAATTGCAATCTCTATGATTTCGTGAAGGTAATATCTATGATATTTCCGTTCAGGTGTATATTTCCAGATAGTTGCTCCTTCAAGATTAACTACTCTATTTACCGCCTCCTTAGTAAATACTGCTATGGTCCCCTTTCTTTTTGAAATGCATTGCAATAGAATGGACATAAAAGACAGTAAAAGGAATCATTTCAATTTTTAGAACACAACAAAATTTTATGACAGTCGCGTTCTATACTTTGATCAGTTTATATTATGAAATCATGCATGGAGATAAGTCTTGTTCGCTCTCCACGATATGTTTAACCTACTTTCTGCAACTCTAAATAAGGTTGCATGGAAATGCAACTGTGATATACAAATTTGATCGAGCGTAGATATCTCCGATGTTTAGGCAGTCTACTGAACCAACCATCCAAACGGTTAGTAGGAATTTAAGCAAATTTGTTTTCATGTTTTATTTAAGCAAAACCTTTCTACTTAAGAATTAGCAACATCGATATTAGGCTCGATACAAGTAAAATCTTCTTAATTAGTTGTCCCCTACAAGTACGTTTTGAAGTCCTTGTTGCTAATAAACAAAATATTTCCAAAAACTCTCTATAGATTGGATAACCTTTAGAGGAACAATAGGGGATGACTATCATTTATGGCACCCACTTGGAACAACACAAAAACTATATTTTCCTCTCTTCTTCCTAACAAATAAAACATATGAACAAATTGAGCTATTTGTAGTGAGACAGGAAATTGAAAATGCTAGAGCTAAAACTATTTTGAATTATTTTGGTTGTAACATTGGGTGCTTGGAATGCCCAGTCAAATGAATCTACTCGTTTGTGGAAGGTTTCTTACCAATAATATTTGCTAAAAGTAGTTCTTTATACATCCAAGATTTTGAAAAAAAAGAAGATTACTATTCATCTTTAGGATTGGGGTTAGATAAATGCACTGTTAAATTGTCCTCATATGTATATGAATGTCAATAGACATGATATAGAAATAACATATTTTCCAAAAACTTAGTATATGATATAGTTGGAATATGACATCAGTAAAAATAAAGAATATGCCTCCTTAACATGTTAATTTACATATACTTTTCTATCGGCGTAACCCTTGCACCCCCTTCTGGTGCAAGTGCTAGTAGGTACCTGGTGCAAGCGGGGGCGAGACTAGTCCCCTGCGGGGGAACCCGAAACCAATAGGGAGCAAACCCACAACCCAAGCCAACTCCGCTACCCATAAAAACAAGAGACACATAATTGTGGGTGTGCTTGGTTGTTTTAAACATTTAGTTAATAGAAGTAGTTAGGAGTGTAATGTGATTGTTTGTTGTTGTATAATGTTTTTATTATAATTTAATGTAGCAAAAATAAAATAAAATTTAATATGATACAAATATATATTATTTTTGTAACTCCATATATATATATATATATATATATATATATATGTTCATTTCTTCTTATCTTTTTTGATAATGTGATGTTTATGTAATTTTTGCCTTGCTAAATTATATTATTACATGTATATTTTTTAAAATCTCTACCTTAATATTTAATGTAGATGGGTAGATTTTATTGAAATATTAATTGTAGATAGATAAATTTTACTGTGATATTTATTATAGATAGATAAATGCTGAAATATGCATTAGGCGTACTCACATTTTATTTTAATAGCTTTGAAAATCTTATCAATGAAATATATATGAAAATACTAGGGGAGGGGGCCTATA
The DNA here is from genome assembly GCA_007258455.2 of Sequoia sempervirens. NCBI lineage: Eukaryota > Viridiplantae > Streptophyta > Pinopsida > Cupressales > Cupressaceae > Sequoia > Sequoia sempervirens. The sequence goes on along the minus strand of VDFB02276055.1, from coordinate 38,415 downwards.
GTGGAGCACCTAACTTTGCGTTTTTCTCAAAATCTTATGTGGAAATTTCCGATACTCCCAATTTTTTGGCCTGGCCAATAGTTTATTTGGCATCACATGCCTTTTATATATATTTCGTTTGGGGCCATCATTTAAATATGATGCATTAGCAATACTTTTTATTTGGGTATCCAAAAGGCCAAAAAAGAGACCGATAGTGGTGCACCTAAGTCATGATGATGATGATGTGTGTGTTTTATTAGTGTATTTGTCTTGGCATCATGATTTTCAATTGGTAGTTATTGCTTTATGGATAAAAAGTGTTTTGTAATTGGATATTAAGGTGCTCCACTATGGGGCCCATTAAGGACTACTTCTATCCCCACTATTGGACCCCGCTCCACTATAGGCCCCTCTCCCCTACCTCTAAGTCAACAATGTAATTTTATTATGATGTATGTAATAGTGTTCATGTCATCATTAATAGGTTTGAAATTTGATTCAATGAATTAAATGCATTGCATTGCATAATTTAGAAAAATAAAAAAATCTTGATTTTTTGACTATTCACAACATGAACCGATAGAAAGAAAGATAAAAGATATTTTACCAATTTTAAAAATAGACAATTAAATATAGACTATATAGAATTGTTGGTCAAATTTTTAATTCTAGATGTTCATTGGTTGGACTTTCACTAATTAAAAATACTAGATGCAATGGATGCATTACTGAGAACTAATAATTTGAGGTAATTAAAAATTCACAAATCAATTGAAAGAAAAATATGGAAAAACAAGGATATTCAAGAATTTGTATCCTAAGTTAAAGAATTATGATATAACCGCATTAAAAAGTTGTCATGTTCTTCTTATTGATTAGGTTGAGATTTTTTATCAATTAAAAATTTAGGTTTTATATTTTTTCATCAAAGAAAAATCCAACAAATTAAAAAATAGAAATTGTTTTTTTCTTAACATGATTTACAAAACAAGATTAATAGAAAAATGATAACATTTGATTAATAGGAAAATGATAACATGCAAATATAAGTCTTCATCCATCAAGCAAGGATAAAAATGATTCCAACAACAATTGCTTCCATCTTTGAATTTGATCATCCACCTCACTTTATGTTTATCGTTGCTAAATTTAAAAATGAAACAATGAAATTAAATGAATGCCTCTTTCAAATTTCCTTACAAGCTATGTTATTGACAATCCTAATGAGTGAAAAGAAAGGATAATTAACATATTATGAATAATAACTAACTTTGAGCCTTTGACCTTGCATAGATGGAAGGTAACTATGTATCAAATTTTGGTCTTGTTGTAGACATGTTTGGAATGGCATATGGCAAATTCACCGCCGCTATTCACCGATAGAAAATTTACCATCAACAATTCATCGTGGGTGATTAATTTTTCATGGCGGTGAATTGTTGAATTGTTAGCGGTGAATTTTTCATGGGTGAGTTGCCAGTGGCAATGAATTTTCCTAGAGCCGTTTGGAATCCCTAGATTGTAAGAGACATCTAAACATTCACCAAAAGAGTATACCTCAAATCTCAACTATTTTCATAAAATATTTGTAAACAAAGAGACTTTTCATTGAAAATCACAAATCTAACCATTCCAATAAAGAAGAAAAATGGTCTTGCCAATAATGGAGAAATAAACTTTGTTGTTTGAAAGTTTCCAAATAATTTTGCTATGATTTGGATATTATCAACTTTAAAGTGAATCAATAAGATTTTTATGTTCTTAAATATTATGTGGGTTTAGTCATTTGGCTAAACTAGATATTGTTTGATGTTACTCATGGCAATGTGAAGCAATGTGTTTTCACATTATGTATAGTGTCACCATAAAAATAATATATATATTTTTAAATTAATGGAATAAATGAATTGCACTATTGCTATGTATTAAGATTAAGGCACATAGTAATATTTATATATAATAGTTGGTCTATTAAGATTATTACATTATGATTAAAACAATATCATAGAGTTGTCCCTTCAAAATTAAAGAATTATTTGAATGAGGGTAAAGAAACCTAAAATATTAGATTAATTTACTATGAGTGTGCATTATTTTATACATTCTATACTGAAATAGAGCAAAGCTTGACTATAGTGCTTCGCTTTCCTTAAAATATAACAAAGAATTTAATAGATAGAATGGTGGTACTTTACTTAAACATCAAATGGTTCATGGTCAAACAAACAATATCATATTTTACATTGTATCCACATCAAAAAGATAAATAGTTGTCTTATTTTTACTAGCCAAAATTTATCTTTGATTTTGAAAAAATTTATGTTTAAAAATAGCTTTGTGGTAACACTCATAAATAGTTGTCCCTTTTTATTTGTAAAAAATACCTTTAACTATTCAACCATTTGGTTTTAAAAATAGTTGAAATTTCATCTTCTTATTGAGTTATTGTGGTGAAGGTTTGCATCATGGTGGTGTTATATATATATTCTTATGTGTTTGGAGTATAATGCATTATTTTGCAAGATTGATAATTCTATCTAATTCATAATGGAAGGATTGTACCAAACCATTTGTATCTATTTGAAATAATTATTTTGTAAAAAATATTATTTCAAGATCACAAACACACAAAATGCCTCTAATTATTTGTAGATACCCCTACTTGAAGTCTACATGCATAAGATGGTGGTAATAAAATATTGTAAGTGGAATTATACAAATCAAAGAAATTTAAGCAACATACATTCTTAAAATAAAATTTTAAAAAATAAAATTCTAAATATAATAAAGCACCATCTTGAAATCTATGATTGTTGGCAATATATGAACTTACACATTAGAGATCATTCAAAAGTATTATAAATATTATGAAAATCAACATACATACATCACAATCAACCGAGCTTGCAAGATAACCTCTTCTTGTCTAAATTGTTAGAGTAATCGTGCATTAGCTAATAATTAATTAATTTTTAATTAATTGTTAAGCTAATTTCATTTCATGCACTTAAACTAAACTTAGGAATGTTTTTTTTCTATTAACTAGAGTGAGCTATTATTAGAGCATTATGTCTCATCGCATAGGATGACAACACTTGTCATGATTTAATCCCTTTATCACTTAGAGTTTCTCTTATAAAGCAATCTCCTTCAATGTATTATTTTATTTTGTAAGTTTTTCTTGTTGAGGATATAGCAAATCATTGTTTGTAACCCTCTTGCATGGAAGGTGTTTTTGTTTCTTGTTTGATCTAACATCTTGTGTTATTCACAATTCTAACATGGTATCAAAGTGTGGATTCAACAAACCCTTCTTTATTTTTGAGTTTTTTTTTCTGAACTAGGGTTACATAAGCAAAATTAGGGATCTTCATCTTTTTTGAGAGATTTTTGGAGTTGGACAAAATTTTGGTGTATTTTGGAGCGAAAAGTACCTCACCATTGCATTCAGGAGGTCAAAAAAATGAATTTTTGGTACACATCTTGGAGCAAAAGGACCTCACCATTGCACTCAGGATGTCGAATAGATGAATTTTGATATAAGATTTATTGAATTTTGGTTATAGGAGCTTTTGAGGCAAACATAAATATTTGGAGGTCATATGGCCCCCCAAAAGCCATACCGTATGGATTTTTTTGTAAAAAAATTAAAAATATATATAAATTACAACACATGGTGCTTTATTAAAATCCCTCAATGCTTTATATTAAGTGCTTCACCCTTGGAGCAGAGCATCGCTCGGGGAGATGCCACAATAGGTAGTGCTTTGAGCACCTACCAAATCTATAACTACTATAGGCCCTTGTTCTTGCGTCTAGGTCACATCAGTGACCAACTACCACACTTCAGCCCTTGAGGGCCTTTGATAGCCCCTACATAAGTCACATCACGACTAGGGTCTTTGTACTCAACCTTCATAGGCTCCCTTAGTGCTCACTGCGATCACATAAGTGACCAAGGGCCTAAGCCTCTAGCCCCCAACACCAAGTGGTAGGTCACCCATGTGACTAGGGGCCAAACCTTTTTTAGCCCCTAGATGTACCGTATAGGGTAATTAAGCATTTTTTATGAAATCAGACATAACTTTAACCTCACTTGTTTCTTATAAATGAAATACCCTTGTAAAGCTAGTTTTTAGCTCGTTCTAGTGATGGTCCATTTTTCCAAATTTTTCTCCTAGAATTTTCTATAGGTTGTTGAAATTAGATCTTCCTTTTTGCACTTTCAAGGTCATAAGTTCTTGAGCATATAGACTCCATTTTTTGTGAATGAATAGGCGTTGGAAAGGTATTTCAATGTTCTACACGAAAATGCAATCCATTTTTCTAGAAATTCACCAGGTACATAGAGATTTATCTGATATGATTTTTTCTTTTTTAAGTTTTTCTACTCTCAAAGTTCCATTATGGTTTGGTTTTTCTTCTTGTGGGGGTATATTGATTGTTTTCAATATCTATATACATCATAGAACAACTACTTTTTACTACACATTATTTTGAAAACCTCAACTATCATGGCAGATACCTCTTCAGTTGAATGTCTTATGCCACACAACTATCAAATCTAGAAAGCTCATATGACCAAATTTCTCATGTCAAAGGGTTTATGGTCCACTTTGGATGAATTACAACTAGCATTGACTGGTTAATTTAAGATAATTCAGCATACGAACAAGATGGATGAGGATATGAGGCTGATTTCATTATAGGTTTCAAACAATCTCACGTTTCAAAGCTGATATTTTTGGAACCATTAATGAGTTTTGATCTCTACAAATTGTGGCAAAATTGAGATCACTTGTACTCGATTCTTTCCCCTCCATTGAGGACTTCTTGCAGAATTTTAAGTCACTCAAATCTCTTTTGGAGGGTTGTTGGAAGAATAAAACTAACAAAGAATATGTTTTCATGATCCTGTCTAAGCTTAGAGGGCCATTTTAGGTCTACTCTTCTACTCTTCTACTCTATTATGGATGTGTTGGGCACTACATTTATCATACCAACATTCAAGGTTTTTGGTGATCGTTTGACTCATGAAAAGGAAAACTTGACTCAATTTGATTCTCTTTCCAATTCCAATACCTAGGAATTGGTAGCACAAACATCCAAATGGAAAGACAAGAAAAAACAAAAGCCCAAGAAATAAACTTCATTAGTTAGTGAGCATTCCTCCAAACCATCTCAGAAGTCATAACAAAAACCTTAAACCACTCCTTGGAATGATAAATCTTCTAAGTTTGGTGAGTCTTCCTCCAAGATGAAGAAGAAATCTGGCGAACCTTATAGTTTTTGTGGTAAGGAGGGACATGCAATCACTATATGTTGGAGGATATACTTGATTCTAGTGTGACACATCACATGACTCACTCTTAGGATTCGGTCTCATCCCTTTCATATTGCAACACTACTCAGATTGCAATAGGGAATTCTACACAACTTTAAATTTTGGACTCAGGTACTATCACACTTGAGGGTGGTTTTCTTCAAGAGGTTCTTATTGTTCCTAATATCTCCACCAACCTTCTTTTAGAGTATTAGATTTACCAATCTAGTACCAGTAGGACAGACAAGCTTACCCCACATGATGTAGTTATTTATGACCTTCATGATCTTAATATTATTGTGGCCATTGAGAGTGTTGATTCTTCCTCTCATTTATACTAATTTGATGGTTTTGAGAGTTCAACTAGTTCAGGTTCATCTTTTATAGCACATGCAGACATTGTGAGTAATCTTTGGCATGAATTTTTTGGTCATGTTTTAGATATCTCTAGTAGATGAGTACATAGATATTGGAGTTAGGGCTCCCTAAGATTTCATGTATTAATGGTGTTTGTCAAGGATGTGCTCTTGGAAAACATCACCAAGATTTTTTATGAGTAGATTCGTACATGCTAAGGCACCCTTAGAGTTGGTACATATTAACCTCATGTCATTTATGAATACTTCATTTTTTCAAGGTCCAAATATGTGCTCACATTTATTGATGACTTCTACAACAGTACATGGGTGTACTTTCTTAAGTAGAAGAGTGATGTCTTTAATTATCTTAGGATCTTTAAGGCATTCATGAAGAAGCAATATGGTCTTTCTATCATGTGGATATGCACAAACAATAAGGGTAGTATGCCAATCAAACTTTCAGGAACTTTTTCACTAAGTATGGTCTACAACATTATTTTACAGTTCCATACACCCCTCAATAGAATGATGTTATTGAGTGAAAGAATAGAACTTTAGGAGAGATGTCCAACTATATGATTTAGTCACAAGATATGCATTCTGCTTTTTGGGATAAGACAACAAATCATGCCAATTATATTTAGAATCGTATACCTCACAAGGCATTATGACATATGACTCTTGAGGAGGCTTGGTCCCATGTCAAGCCTAATGTATCTTCATTCAAAGTCTTTGGTAGTGAGGCTTGGATATTCATTTATAAAGCTCAACAAAAATTCATGGAGAGGAAAAGCAAACCACAAATATTTGTTGGCTACTGTGAGGATGTTAAGGCGGATAGGTTGTTTGATCTTGATTCCAGACATGTCTTGTTTCAACGGGATGTAAAATTTGATGAGTGCTTTCCTCAGATGGATTCTTCATCACTAACTTCTCCCTCATTACCCACTAATATCTCTTAATCTCTTGAGGATGAGGATGATGTTCCAACTATCCCTCCACCTCTATATATTCAACCCTTACCCAAGTGGGTTGCGATACTATTGATGCAATTATATCTTTGATAGGTGATCCTTCAAGCTCTCGTCGTAATCGCATAGACATCAAGTGTTATTCTCTTGATTCATTCCATTTTGGATGATCCTCAAAAGTTTTTAGAGGTGGTTGGTATTCTTGATTAGGATAATGTTATGGCAAATGGGTATTCTTCATTGATGAAGAATAATACTTGGGATCTTATTCCTCTTCCTAAGGGAAGAAAGTTAGTTCGGTGCAAGTGGGCATACTGTACCAAATATGATTTAGATGGTTCCATTGATAATTTTAAAGATTCTCTTGTTACAAAGGGGTTTTCTCAAGTTGAAGGCACTAACTATTCTAAGACCTTTGCCCCTATTTCCAGGATGAATTCTATTCGCCCTGTACTTTCACTTGTACCTTCATAGGGATGGAAAATATACTTGATGGATGCAAAGAGTGCTTTCCTTCAAGATTATCTTTATGAGGAGATTTATATGGAGCAGCCACATGATTTCATTGAGGAATATTTGTTGATTTTTAGGCTTCATCATTCATTATGTGGTATAAAATAGGCCCCTCGAGCTTGGTATGAGAAGATGGACACTTTTCTTCTTTCTTTTGGCTTCACATGATGTTCATTATGATCTCACAATGTACATTCAGTGACAAGATGGTGATCTTTAGATCCTTGTGCTATATATGGATTATTTTATCCTTATAGGTGGTTCATTCTCCAGGATCCAGTGTTCAATGAGTTTTGATGGAGCAATTTGAGATGACAGATCGTGACCTTTTGTACTACTTTCTTAGTTTCTAGGTTATTAGTCTTTGGATGGGATTTCCATATTTTAGTAGAAGTACGCTCTTGACATACTTCAAATATTTGGAATGATTTATTGTAAGCCTCCCCCCATACCATTTTAGTCATATTTTGTATCATCTTCGACTTGTACTACTCCTTCATTAGATGCTACATTATATAGGAAGTTGGTTGGCAGTGTTTTGTACCTGACACTTTCACGTCCCGATATTTCTTTTACAATTGATCTTGTCTCTCAATTCTCACATGATCCACATGAGAGTCATTGGAAAGCTTCCAAATGTGTTTTGAGATATATTCAAGGCACCTCGTACTATGGTATTCATTATACATTAGGAGATTCTCAAATAGTTGGCTTCACTGACTTAGATTGGGATGGTGATGTCAATGATAGGACGTCCACTTTTGGATTTGTTTTTTGCCTTGGTTATGGCCCATTACGTGGTCTTGCAAGAAATAATATACTATTGCATTAGTATCCACAAAGGTTGAGTATTGTGCAACAGTTTTGATCAGCTAGGAGGTTTTGTGGCTTTGTCAATCATTAACTGATTTTGGTTTTCCTCCTGATAGTCCCACTATTCTTTGGTGTGACAATCAGAGTACCATTCACATTTATCACAACCTAATGGAGCATTAGTATAATAAGCACATAGAGATACACATGCACTTCATACAAAAATTGATTTAGGATGGTTTTCTCACCTTGGAGTACATGCCTACATAGGAGCAAGTTGGAGACATCTTCAGGAAACCTTTAGCATCACCTCATTACCTCCAGTTGTGATCAATTCTTGGGGTGAAGGAAGTTGTTCTTGGGTGGTCTTTATGAGGCCTCTTTCCTTAATATTTTTTATACACACTTTCATCTCTCTTTAGGAGAGGAATTTTTACCATGAGGTTTTCTCCTTTTCTCTAGTTATGAGAGATTTTTTTGATTGTACCTGGGTACCTCATTAGGCTTTGTTTTCGAGACCCATTCCTACTTTTTTTTTTTTTTATGCATTGGATTTTTAGATTTTTTAGCTACTCCCTAAGCTATGATTAAGAGAGGATGTTAGAGTAATAATGCACTAGCTAATAATTAATTATTTAATTGATTACTAAGTGATTACTAAGTTAATTTCATTTCATGCACTTAAGTTAAACTTAGGAGTGCATGTTTTTGTTCACTATAGTGATCTATTATTAGATCATTTTGTCTCACATGACAGAGGATAACAAAACTTATCATGATCAAATCCATTTATCATTTAGGAATTGATCTTATAAAGCACTAGATTCTTCATTGTATTATTTCATTCTATAATTTTTTCTTGTTGAGGATATAGCGAATCATTGTTTGCAACTCTCTTGTGTGGAAGGTGTTTTTGATAGTTGTTTGATCTTATATCTTGTGTTATTTATAATTCTAACACAAATTCTATCCCCAACGTCAAGAATTCTCTTATTCAATCTCTATTTTGTTGAACCAAGGATATCCAATGCTTGTGAAGTAAATATAAATCTTCATTAGACACACACACAACTCATGTTGACAGATAAATTAAAAAGAGGATAGTTGGTCAAGATCCCTAAGATGTTAAATGTCTTAGCTCCTTACATTCAAAAACTATAACAATATCAATAAATTATATAAAATAATCACATATAAAACAAGATAATTCATCATTAAAACCGTTTTTCAATAAAAAAATCAAAATTCTATGCTCATGTCCTAGGTAATATAATTGTTTTGTGTAAATAGATAAAACAACTTTGTATGTCAAAGGTTTGTGGTATACATTTTTATTTGTGAAATGAAGGGAAAAAGGGGGAATGAATTCAATCAATGTGGAATGATGAAGCCGCCTAGGATTCAAACACACCTTTCCCTAATTTCATTAGAAAGAGATAAGATCACAAAGGGATAGGATTGACTTTCAGCCTTGAGGTGAGTCGACCCTATTTTTGATCTTGGATCTATGCTTTCTGATGACAAAAACTAATTTTCAATGTTTTGAAATTATTTAAAGTGCATTAACTAAATGAATTATGTGACCTAACAATTTAAATGCAAATTTCTATTATAACAAAAATGGAAAAGATAATGCACAAGCAGATTTGAGAAGGATCTGATAGTGTGCACATGTCATGGAAAGTGGGTTTCAGGGCCTATAGAAAGACCGGTTCACTCCTAGGTGAATGGGTCCTTGACTAGGGATCCACAATTAGTTTTTGCAATCCGCTGATATTGGATCTAACCTTTTGATTTCTCTAGGTTTGACTGTCGGGCAATTTGAAATAAAATCTGAATTTGAGTTTTTGTGGCTTGATAACAATGATGAAAACTTATGCAAGAATATAAAATTCCTCCTTTGATCAACTTTCAATCCTTCACCAATAAATCTACACATACAAAGAGAGAAGCAAAAAAATTTGTTTTGGGTGTGGGGTTTTTCCTTATTGAAACCCCATGTTTGGTAACTAAACCTTGATAATGAATTAATGACAAAATGAAGGAATTGATGAATGAACAAAGCTTGTTACAACTCACCAAACCCTTAATGGATGCCCCTAGAGGATAGAAGTCAAACACATAACTATAAGGTTTAGATCTTGCATGAATTGGCTTGACTGATTGATGCTTTAATGCTTGCTCAAATGCCTAAAACCTACATCACAATGTTAGCTCCAAAACATGAACATGAACACACGTGAACTTTGACATGATGATATGAAATTGATTACTGTTGTAGATGACTGATAATGTTGCTCTTCAATGCTCTTGACAATAATATTTTCTCTTGGGATTGATCTCTTAATGTACTGATATTGTTGGTTTGATTTGAATTGATAAAAAGACTATGTATTTATAGGTTTTTATCTAATTTCCCAAAAATTAGATTCCAAAAGCTGACACTTTAAACTTGAATTTGAATCATTAAAATGTCACCAAAAACATAATAAAAATTGGGTCCTAGGACTTAAAGGGTACCAATTTACCCTTGGGAAAATGGGTCCTAGGACCTGAGTCCAGGACACTCAGTTTCCAAGGTAATTTAATTAATGTTGGCAATTGTTTAATGTAGGTTTCCCTTTCAAAAAATGAGAATAATAAGGCTTTGGAATGCATAATTTAGTCAATTAAAGGCTTAATTAAGCCCAATTAATTAAGGGGATGCAAACATAGTGTGAAATTGTAAAGGTATACAATTTCCTACACTATATTTAGCCCCCACTTTAGTGAGAGTATGAACTTATGCTCAGACTCGCACTAAAGTACGAAAATAATTCAAGAGAGGTCCAATTGTATAAGTGTGAGGAAGATAAGATGACAAGGATCAAGGAGGATGATCAATCCCCCAATACCTAAGATCTCGTAGCAAACCAACAAAGGCACAAAGACACATGCATGCACCAATGATACAAGAAACATAATCATGTACAATGTCAAAATTAATGTCAAGAGAAAAATGAAAGGAAAAGGGTGGATCAAGCCTTGAATATTTGTCCAAAAGGTATGGATCAAGCCTAAGTTGTTAGTAAAAAAAAAATGCTCACAAGGGCTAGTGCAATTCGATATACACTAGGTGCACCCCAAAGCAAAAGGGTGAGAAACACACAATGGCCTAGTGCATACCCACAAAAGGTGGCAGATGGAAAAATCATGCCAGGTATATAAGCCTTCCATATGTCAACCATACTAAAAATTATACTCCTTGATAACTTTGATAAGGTGCCACAAAAAATGGTTAAAGGTTTCACAAGTATATCAAGTTGTATTGTGCTAGACACTCATGAAATAAAAGGAACCACTGGCAAGCAAGTTGTATTATGCTCAATGGCCATGAACTAGTCTTAAATGCAAAGGGGTTTTGCTTAATACATGAAAGTTCTCACCTTAGGGAACATCACACTTGACATCACCACCAAGAGAGGACTAGCCAAAGAATAAAAGATTCACACCTTAGGGAACGAAAACCATAGCATTACCACCAAGAGGAATGCCATATGCCAAGAAATGTCACATCTTGTAGGACATAAAACCCAATGTCATCGCTAAGAAGACATATCACATTAATTAAGAAGACCATACTTTGAAAGAGGTCACACAATTATGCAAACAATGAGTGGGGGATTGTATGCCCCCACTTTAAAGAAATTGCTAAACACCATGCTATGAGCAATTACTTCCAAGTAGGGAGATGATAAATGCCAAACGATAAAAGAAGACATGAGAGATTACTAGGAAAGCCCTATGCCAATGATATCTTTATAAATAAAGTTGCATCATGAAGAGGGGTTGCCCCCAAATGAAATCCAAAAGATAACACATAAGGGATCTATGGATTTGGGGTCTACATATTTCTTTTCTATAGTGATTTAATAGAGCTCAAAGTTGTAATCATTCCCCAAATACTCGTAGAACAACGAACACAATGGAAGAATGACACACGGAGAAAAAAAGTAAAAGAAAATATTTTGGGTCAACATGGAAGAGACCTAAATGTCTCAAAACCTTGCATCGTCCCCAAAAGGAAAGCACAAGATAAAAGAAAGGATAATGTTTACGACATATAGAAGAATGAAGATACAAATAGAAGAATTTCACAAGAAGTTCACTTCCTTTGTATCCTTGCACCAACAAAGTAAAAAGGGTCATCCAAAGAAACATCACAAACATAAAGACATGCTAATCAGCATGATATGGGGGATAACATTATGCACATGCAATCACAAAGAACAAAAAGAGAACTAGTATGTCACACGCGAGCCAACCTATAGAAAGTTGTCTACATCCCAATCTTACTCATTGTATACAAAAGGTGGATAACTAGCCAAATGGACAACGACAACTGCCATACTAGGATAATCACTAGGTTCAACATGTGGTGATTCACTCTTGTTGGGAGGATCATCACAGTTGCCCCCATCTAAGTTCATGGAAGAGGAAAATAAAAAATTCAACTCATTATGCACTTACTCATCAATCTTAACAATCTCATCATCATCATCATCATCATCCAAATTAATAAAAACAAGAGGTCTAATGACAATGTCCATTGTAAGTTCATGTTTTTGTTGTGGCGAAGGTAGAGAATCATCATGATTTGTTTGAGTTAGATTATGATCTTGGTTTTTCAGTTTCCTCTTTTCTTCTAACTGACGAGAAATAACATGATGTCTACACCTACACTTTTTAGCATTTTGATGTCTTCTTGCACGGTTTTCAAGTTGTGATGATGTAGGAGCGGGTTTATTAACCATTGGTTTCTTTTCTTCTTGCAAGGGAGGAATGGAAGGAACCATTGAGGGTTGGTCAACCACTTTCTCTTTAGGTTTATAAACTTGTTTGATTTTATGAGGCACCAAAGGATTTGTATGGTTATCTCTTGGTATTTTGTAGGAAATGGGTGGGTGAATTGTGTTGGAATTGTCTTGGTTATTTGGAAGGGATTTTGGCTTAATCATAGGTTCATCAATGATAGGTTGGGAAGGAGAAACATCCATGGACTCAGAAATATTGCTAAAGGATAATTATGCTATGTGCTTTGCCTTAAAATTTTGATAATATTTGAAAAGGAAGTCCTTACGAGGCTTAATAGGTTCCATGGGTTCAGGCCAAAAGAAATCCAATGAAAATTTTCCACGGGAAGACAAAAGATTAAACCCACTACGATGCACAACAAAAATTTCATTGCCATCTGGGAATTTCAAGCATTTGCGAATAACTAGTGGGTTGACATCCATGGAGCATAGCCATGGGTAGCCTAACTTCACACATAATTGGTTTGATGACGAAATGATGGAGAATGAGACATCTAATTGTTCTAGTCCAACTTTTAATGGAAGAGTGATTGAACCTATTGTAGGCCAAGAAAAACCATCATGTGTTTTGATCCATGCTTTCGATTTTTCGTAAGAATCTTGGTAAAGTTGATGCACAAACAAGAATTCCTCAATGATCACATTCTCTACACACATGAGATCAATTAATATCCCATTAGTAGGCATGTCATCGATTCTTTCAGCGATGTAAAGAGGACCATTAGGTGCATGTTTAATTATGTCATTTTATGAGAAAGAGATGTCAAGAGACAAGCTGGTTTGGCCCTTACAAAGTTGAACATCAATGAGGTTGACCATACCTTGCAAAACATCCCCATAATCACTCATGTTATTATTAGTCATGTCTTTTAGTTTGTCAACATTCATCACATCATTCTTAGTATCACTAGCTTTCACAAAAGAAATGGAATGATTTGACATTGTATTGGTAAATATTTATAAATTTTGGTTGGGAGGGGCAACATACTTATTTCCTTGATCATTAATGCCACCCAACTAGATGCGATTAGAATCAATGAGGTTTTGCACAATATTTTTAAGACGCATACATCATTCTGTATCATGTCCATTTTGTTGGTGATAATGGAAAAATACATTTGGGTTATAGTTTGGAGGTAAATATTAGTGGTATTAAGAGCCCTAATGGGAGGTACTTAGTAATGATGGAATGAAGGGTATCAAGTAACGAGGTAAATTTCCTATTCTTTTCCCTGAATTGATATGGAGTTGTTGTTTCTATAGAAACCACTTGAGACTCAACATGCTGATTTGTTTGAGGTGGATTTATTTGTATAAAGCCATTATTTTGTTTCTTGAATGGTTGGAAATTATTATGAGGCACGGATTCAGATTTCAAGACGGTTGGAAGAAGTTTTTTCTTCATGATAACTAATCGAATTTTGATAGTCATGGAGAGTCATGCACAAGTGGGTGAAGGAGGAGAATTTCATCATCCCAATCTTATCTTGAATATTTGTGCGCAAGCTCTCAATGAACATTCTTTGAAGATTGGCATCGGGAATGTTAATGTTGATTTTTGAGTAAAGCAATTGATAACGTGCTACGAAATCAGTGACCTTTTCATCATCCTTTTGTTTACATTGCATTAAATCAATTAAGGCCATCTTGGGACCAATGGGCACTTGTAAATGGTCAAGGAAGGCATCAACAAGCTCATTGAATGAATGAATTGAGTTATTCGACAAAGAGAAAAACCAATCCAAGGTTGTATATTTCAAGGATCGAGGAAAAATCTTAGCCAAGAGCTTTTCTTTAAAGATGAAGTCACTACATAAGGTTGTGTATGTTGAGACATGGTTACTAGGATCTCCTTTATCACCATATTTCTCAAATCTAGGAATCTTTATTCCTTGTGGCATTTGTGCTCTCAATATCTCCAATGATAATTAGTTTCATTTGACATATTGTGAAGGTTGACCATTTTGATTTTGGTTCAATGTGGAAATTTTTTGTTGTAGGGATGGAAATTTTTGCAAAATTTGGTTGAGGATGGAATCATTGGTTGTGTTTTAGGAAGGAGGTGGATATGGTGGAGGTGTATATGTGTTGGGAGGAAAAATAAATGAGGTGGTGGGTTAGGAGATATGATGTTTGAATTCACAAAGCTTTATGGATTCCCAGTGGAAATACCTAAATTTGGATTGATGTTGCTAGTTGGTTTCCTTGTTGTAGTAACATTTGAATTAGTGTATGTAGGAATATCTAGGCCATAGTTGTAGGGGGGAATTTGATTTCCACCTTGACTTTGAGTGTATCCCAAAGCTTGAGCACAACTATTCAATGTAGGAACATAATTATCAATGATGTGGGCTAGGCTACGCACAAGCTCTATTCCTTGTTCATTATTAAGCATTTTCCTCATGTTATCTATGATAGGAACCGCAGTACTAACAATATATTCAACACTCACAAAGTCTTGTAATATTTCTAAAGCTTCACCCATTTGTTTTAGCTTCTCTTAAGGGATATGAACAACAATGGTTTCAACATCAGGTAGGATGAGAAGTCATAAGACATGTGATTGCAGGGATGGATTCAATCATGGGTTGACTAGTGTCAACACTATAAGTGAAAGATTTGGAAAACCAAATATCCATAATGGATGTACCAGCACGGGATGTCATGAGTCTCAAACTACATCTCACTGAAGTATTGGCAATAGGACACTAGGTTGTAATACTCATACAAATTTCACCAAACCAAAACTGTACCCAAAATGGACAAAAAGCACTAAATAAAGATATTAAACACCCATAAATAGAAAACACAAGGCAAGTAATGAAGAAGATATTATAATTTTCAAATCTAGCATATGAGGATTTTCTGATTTTAGAATGAAAAAACCTGAAAATGATGTCTTTTGAATGCAAATTTTACTTTTGAACAATACACTTGTTTTGATCAATTGACTTAAGTACAAACAACTATAGAAAATTGCCACTTCTAAAATTGAAACTGAGATCTATAAATAGTAAGAAATAAAGTAGACAGAGACAAATTTATACCCAGGAATTTGAAAATTTACCTATACAAGGACAAGTTCAACCAAGGGAAAATGGGTCTTTGTACAGGGATTTGAAAAATTACAATTTGAGTTTTTGAGTTAATGTTTAAGTTCTCTATTTTAGATTACAAACAGATTCTTTCAGTTACATATTTCCATAATTTGATGATTAAATTCACATGTAATTTGATGGAAAAAAGCAAACAAATTGACAACTTTTGAGATGCAATTTTGATTGAATTTTTTGATGTAAATGACTAAAGGACACCCTTATGCAGACTACTATGTGAAATATATGCAAGGTATACATAAGATTTTTGAATATTGTGAATTTAAATGATTCAAAGTGTAATTTTGAAATACTAAATGAGATGGAAAACAAGCTAATGCAAATCTTAAATCTAGGGTTTTAGAGACTTCTAAATCGGAATTTATGATGTACAATGTTGGGTTCACCAAAATGAAATGATGAGAAATGGGGGGAATGAATTCAATTAATGTGGGATGATGAAGTGGCCTAGGATTCAAATGCACCTTTCCCTAATTTCATTAGAAAGATAGAAGATCACAAAGGGATAAGATTGAATTTCAACCTTGAGGTGAGTCAACCATATTTTGGACCTTGGATCTTCGCTTTCTTATGACAAAAATGACTGATTTGCAATGTTTTGGAATTATTTAAAGTGCATTAACTAAATAAATTATGTGACCTAACACTTGAAATGCAAAGTTCTATGATAACAAAAAATGAAAACAATAAGTTGTAGGTAGATCTAAGAAGGATCTGATAGTGTTCACTTATCATGAAAAGTGGGTTTCGGGGCTTGTAGCAGGACTAGTTTGCCCCTAGGTGAATGGGTCCTTAACTAGGGCTCTAAAATCAATTTTTGATGTCCTCTGATCTTGGATCTATGCTTCTAATTTCTCTAGGTTTGACTATCAGAAAGTTGGAAATAAAATTTGAATATGAGTTTTCATGGCTTGATAACAATGATGACAACTTATGCAAGAATGTAAAATTTCTCTTTTGATCAACTTTCAATCCTTCTTTGCCTATAAATCTGCACATACAAAGAGAGAAGCAAAAATGTTTGTTTTGGGTGAATGGGGGTTTGCCTTAGTCAAACCCCATGTTTGGTAATTAAACCTTGATAATGAAATAATGACAAAATGAAGGAAATGATGAATGAACAAAGCTTGTTACAACTCACCAAACCCTTAATGGGTTCCCCTAGAGGAATGAAGTCAAACACGTCACTCTAAGGCTTAGATCTTGCATGAATTGGCTTGATTAGTTGATGCTTGAATGCTTGAAACCTACATCACAATGTTAGCTCCAAAACATGAACATGAACACACATGAACATTGACATGATGATATAATCTCGATTGTTGGTGTAGATGACTGATAATGTTGCTCTTCAATATTCTTGACAATAATATTTTCTCTTGGGATTGATCTCTTAAACTCTTGATAATGTTGCTTTGATTTGAATTGATACAAATATGTATTTATAGGTGTTTATCTAATTTCCCAAAAATTAGATTTCAAAAGCCGACACTTGAAACTTGAATTTGAATCATTAAAATGCTACCAAAAACATATTAAAAATTGGGTCCTAGGACTTAAAGGGGACCCATTAGCCCTTGGGCGAATGGGTTCTAGAACCTAAGTCCAGGACACTCAGTTTCCAAGGTAATTTAATTAATGTTGGAAATTGTTTGATATAGGTTCCCCTTTCAGAAAATGAGAATAATAAGGCTTTGGAATGCATAATTTGGTCAATTAGAGGCTTAACTAGCACTTGCACCCAAAGGAGATTCAAGGGAGACACTGGTAGGAAATTGAAAGAAAAATATAAATGAATTGTAACAATACATAATTGGTTATATAAAAATATAGATGTATGCATTGTATTATATAAGTAGGTGCATATTTTTGTTGGATTTGTGTATTTATCTTAAACAATGTAATCCCTTTGAAGAATGTGTATGTGCCTATGAAATAGGACGTAAAATTGAAGTAATAAGAAAAGCAATAATAATAATGACAAACATTAAAATTGGAACCGATTTCTGCTAGAAGATGTTAGAGACTCCAAACTTTTTTTGTTTTAGGTACTTCAAATATATTTTTATTAACTTATGCATGGACATTGCTTATATAATAAATATTTAATTCCTAGGGTATCTTTAAAGGGGGAAGGAGGAAAATTTCAAAAATGTTAGGAATGATACACCCAAAATAAAGTCAAAAGCAAAAAACTTTTTTGTATATGCTTATATATATACGAGGTATTAATATATGCTTATATATATTTGAGGTATTAAAAAAAACAATAGAAAATACAAATAAAAAAACACTTCCACACTATTTAGATGCACCATTGCATCAATAAATCAATGGTAGAATGATAATAGATCAAAAAATAATTATAGACAAAAAATTCATTAGCAATGATCAATTAGGTATTTACTTTATCATTAGAATGTGTAAGGTTTGTGAAGAAGAACATGATAAGATTAACGTGTGAGATAATTATGCTAGCCATTAAGATTTAATAAAATTTAGACTCTACCTAAGTGTAATGTAGGCATCGACTATGTATTTACTTTATTTTTTGTATAGTTAAAAGGTAGATAAAAAAAAACGTACTTTGATGGGTGAAACCATAAAATATCATTGTTAAATTTTTTACTACAAATACAAAATCCTCCTCCTATGTAGATTGTTAATATATTTTTGAAAAAATATTTTTGTAGTTGTGCCCCATACTAACTAGAATACTAGTTAAAACATCATGTAATATTTGTCCTACACAATAATCCATCGCCATTAATTACTTTGTAAAGGAGGAAGCCCACCACTACATAATTAATGAGCAACATTACTTTCCTCTAAAAGGATGTTGATAGTTTTTATCAACAATTGTCAATTGTTTTAAAAATTTTGTCTATAAAGAGCAAAGATCATGCTCTATCATAAGTAATGGATAGTGCTGACACTCCGATTTAATCTGGTAATAAAAACTAAAAAAACTTTTGCACAATTTTTAATGTGTAGAAAATATGGCGCCATAGCGTGTGGCATTGCATGGAGCAGGCACATTGAAAAGTACCAAGTATAGCCAACGATGAGGACAAGTGGGAGTCATGCGTTTTCTAAGGCTAGTTGTATTTGGCCTTTGTATTTTATGTCTACTTTCCTATAGTTGTTGCCAACTTTGAGATGGTGATGTTGAGTTTCAAATGCTAATCCATACTTATTAAAATACTTGAGTTTAAATCTTGGATGTTGAGAGATTTTCTAACATGGGATACACATTGGTTGAATGATACTAGTATGTAACTGTGAGCCCCCTGAGAATATAATTAATATGGTGTAATGGAATATTTCATAGAGCATCTCTTTGATGCATTTGGATGATTTTTTTTATAGGTCCTATACAAAATAAATGTCCTTGCATGGGTAGTAGTTGAAAATAGGCTTCTCTACATCTTTATACAAGGTTTGATTATGCAAACATGGCATCAAATTTCTTCCATCCTTAAGCCTAGGTATAGGTCAACACCTAGCTTGTTGTTTATATGAGTATAATTTATTGGGTGAATCCATGACATATATCCACAGAGAAAAATTATTGACAATGCTTATTTAATCTTGCAGATGACTATCTTTTAGATATGAAGATATTTTAGTAAGAAGCACATTTTTTGAGAATTGGTGAACATGGTTTAGAAACATTCATATGCATATAGATAATATTGATAGAAGTAGTGTTTATTAGTGAATCCAACATACTCAAAAACATTTCTTTAAAATTTACACCTGCTCTACATAGGCTCACCTACACAACTTCTATGATGAGTTGGAATTTTTTTTTTTGCTTTAAAGCAGATAAGTTTTGTTAGCCAATCTCAAGAAGATGTGTTTAAGGCATAAAAATTGACCAAACAAAAGAATCCTGAAAAGAGATCTTGAAGTGATAGGAGAAATCTTTCAAACATGGTTGGGTTTTCCTTCCATTAGGGTTTGAACTCACATGGAAGCCAAATAAGGTAGGTGTTTTTGATACTTCAATTTTTTAGTCTCGGGTTGCATTGAAAAATGACAAAAATTCCTTTGAACTAATTATTGAGATAATGAAACAAAACTTTATACATGTTGATATGGGCCTTAACTAAAAGAAACAAACAAGGGTCCTTAGCAAGGGAAGTAGTAGGTATGAAAGCCCTTAAAACAACAAATCAAATCTTCATAAATCCAAAGTGAACTTTGATACATGATCAAGTTACATATAGAAGGAATAGAACTGCTTGCTTTCAAAATATATTGAGAAGATCAATTAATTAAAATTTTAGCTTGTGAATAATTTAATTGATCTATAAGTTTTTATATTGGGTTTTCCCATCGAATGACTCTGCTAGTTTTTATAATATCAAACCTCAAGTTCAGTCCTCAATTCTCTAGATAACTTAAAGTATGTAGGAAAATTATTTGTAGGGTTTGAAACATTGGCCTTCCCATGTAATCAATTTGTTGCACAAGAACCGACTACTAACAAAGAGATCAAGAAGCAATCGCATGTACTCGCTTAAAGCTAACATTCCTATATTTGATAAGGTTTGCATTTTAAATCCATTTGGGTAATACAATGGATGCCATTTCTGATATGGAAAGTGAAGTTTTTGGTTAAAAAGCTATTTTGTTATTTCTTGAATCATTCCAATACTGTTAATGAGTGCTTAAAATACTATAATAAGTTGAAGAATATTTAAATGCTACACTAGAAACGTGTTGTTTTCAGGGGGGAAATTGTGTTTTTGTTGCAAGTTCTCTTAGGTTCTTCAAAGATTCAACCCTTGTTAATTGAATGGATTTTAAATATCATGTGTATGTTTTTACCAATGTTCTTATTGATACAGAGTTCTGAAAATCCATTTCCCACCTCTAAACTACTTGTTGCACTCTCTAACCTGCTATATGCCCACAAACATTGCACGTTGCTTTTCATTTCTCATAACAAAGGGTATGTATGTATGCATCAATGATATTTTAGATTTGAATATGATAAGGTATTTATTGTTCTAGTTACCATATCTTATAATTTCTATGTTTAGGAAAACAAATTAACAAATGATTTCACAAGGAAAACAAGTAAAACTAGGAAGTAGGGAAGAAATTTTAAAAGATGCATTGAACAAAGAGCCAAAATTGACATCTAATTTCAATTCTATGGATGGAATATGTTGCATAACACTAGATATCAAGGATATGTAAATGAAAGTTGTTTCATGCTAGATATTTCCTTGAAAAGATGGTGGAAGGCATTCCATAATCTTTTTCACCCGCTCTTTAGAAACAATATACAAATTTTAAATCAACTATATTTCAGGAAATCTAATCTATGTGGTAACATTGCTCAACACTAAAGATAAAAGGAGGTAGTCTAGTTATTGACCTCAAACGTTAACTACTTCTATCCTTAACCTCCCTCTAAATGACATTAATTGCTGCTATTTTGTTTATTAAGTAATTAGTAATGACATAGAGGTCATTTTGCATTGCTTCTTGAACTAAAATTGAGATATTATATAAGAAATTCAAATAAAGGATGAACAACAGATTACTAATATTTATAGCCTAGTGGGTAAGGGATCTATGGTTTGGAGCACTCTCAAGAGGGGAGCCAAGTTGATTAAACAAGGATTGTTCTAGATTTGCAATAGGGGCTCAGAGGCTCTTTTTTGGTTTGATTCCTGGGACGAGCATCCTCCTATTATGTCTACACACCCTCACTTGCAGGACCTATGTAGTCATTTTTTGGACGCTGGTTGGACTCATGTGGAGGATTTTACATCCCTTCAAGTTTTAGATCGGGCTACGGTGTATAGGTGGAAGGGCTCACATGAGTGTTCGCTTAGGGGATCGGTGGAGGATCGCTAGGAGCTGGTTGACATCTTGGCTAATAGGGTTTACAACTCTCTTTTAGAGAGGGATGTTTTGGCCTGGGGATGCAACCAAAAATGAAAATTCACTATTGTCTCTGTTTACCAAGTTTGGATGAGTAGTTGTTTGGTTGCATGGGGGTCCCCTGGTGGAAGAAGGTCTGAAATAAATTCTCTTGGCCCAAGTGTAATTTCTTTTCTTAGTTGGTGACTTATAATAGATGCTTGACTTGGGAGAATCTTTGGAAGAGATGTTTTTAAGGCCCCTTTGTTTGTGTTATGTGCTTTAACAATGATGAGAACTCTTCTCATCTCTTCTTCCAATGCTCTTTTGCTAGGGTGCTTTGGCATTTTTGGTGGGAAATTTAGAGTTAGCCTTGTAGGCATGCCTCATATTTAGTAGACTTTTGGAACAAACTAGGGAACTCTACAGCTAAGACTTCCTTCCTACACACTACTTGGTCAATTGGTCCCAGCTTCATCATTTCACAAATCTGGTTAGAGTGCAATCGTAGGATTTTTCTTGATAAGAAGCTTTAGGTGCAACAAGTTTGGATGAGGATCTTGGGAGTTCTTCAGGAGACTTTGGCAGCTAAGTGTGATCTCTCGGCCCCTATGGACCCTGGAGACTTGGGAATTATTCAGAGTTTGGGGCTTGGTTTGGGTCGTGGTGCTAGAGGAAAGGTTCAAAGAGATGGAAACTGGCTTCCTCCACCTTTGGAGGTTTTGAAGATTAATACTGATGGTTCCTCTAGAGGTAATCCTAGTCACGTTGGTGTCGAGGGCATTGGTAGGGATGCTCTGGAGTTGTTATGTTCTTCTTTGAGTATTGTGGCCAACATTCTAACAATTTCATGGAGGCTTTGGCTAGTCTTTTAGTTGTGGAAAGAGCTCGTGCCCTTGGTTGGAGACGGATAATTTGTGGGTCAGATTCTTAGATTGTGGTTGATTTGCTGAATAAGTGACATTTGGAGGACATTAATTGGCAGCTAGTTGAAGTGGTTATACAAATCATTTCTTTGGGTAAGGGTCTGTACTCTATCACCTTCTGCCATATCCCTAGGGAGTGGAATATGGTGGCTGATGGTTTGGCTAAATGGGCTTTTAAGCGGATGGGAAATCATAAAGTAGATGACTGGAGTTGCCTCCTTGAGGGTCTTTGTTAGGATCTTGAGGACTTGGTTATGGAAGATATGAGATGTGTTTTAGGTGTTTCTTGATGGTTCTAATGTTGGCTTGTTACCCCTAGTGGGTGGGTTGTAATTTTTGGCTTTGTTCTATTTTCTTGGATCAATAAAGTTTTTACCCTCTTTTTATTTAAAAAAAACATTTTTTTATATTTTATTCACTGTGATTTTCCAAATAATCCAAAATTAAATATTTTAAATTTGTTGGAATCAATAAAAAGGACTAGTCGTACCAAAAGGTAGTTGGTCGTACTAGTAGCTTACAAGGATATTTTACTTTATTGTAAGGAGGACACGTGAGTTTAAGAGAGAATAATCAATGGATACAAGGTCCATGTCAACCTAAAAAGTTAGTTTGAAGTCAATGTTGAATTGGATCGACAAGTGGGAAGCATAAGGGTACTTATCATTACAAAAATAGGGGTTGCTGAACCCTCCGCTATCTACCGCCACTTGTAAATTTCAAAGAAACTTCTTCAAATAAATCATAATTTTAAAAGGAATTACACCATCTAAAGGCGAGTCACTAAATTTGCAAGGAGTCATGGGAAGTCATGACAACACAACAGTTTAGAGAGGAGTAATTGAAGTGTTACAATATTTTAATTATTTTGATTATTTCATCTATAGTGCAATGATCCAATTTGAATCAAGTTCCTTTTTTATATTACTTGAAAGTTAATGAATATTATTTAAAATAACATTCTATAATAATATTTTGTCTACAATAATACATTTATTTAGTATTTATTTATTTGAATATTACATCAAAAAAAAAATAAATAGAAAAAATATTTTGTGTGGAATTGTTAGAAATTTTAAAAAGGGATATTCCAATTTGTTTGTCTTCTTGTAGCCTACATAGATTAGTCTATTTTGGCCATAGAAGGAATGAGTAGGGAAAAATGGTATTGTAAGCTAATACGAGTAGTAAAGCCATCTCCTTGTCACTCACTCTAGGATTCTCATTGCACACTCTAGGATCCACATGTCAATGAGAATGCGGAAGGAAAAAAAATTAGATTCCTACAACTCTTTTTAATATATTTTGGGAGTATATATACCATGCACATTCATCTTTGTTATTATTCTTTTTTTTTTCTTTCCTATCAACAAAATATTGTTTGTCATGCAATAATTACTCAATCTTATTTTTTAATTATAATTGTAATTTTTTTTAGGTTTGTACGGAACAACATCTTTCTATCAAATTTACATTTAAGATCATGCGTGCATTCCTCTTCCCATTGTCAATGTTTCTTTTAATCAAAATCAAAATAAAAAACTATAGGTTATGTGTATTCCTCCTCTCATGACTAATACTTCAAACAAAAATTAAAACAAAAATTTACCAATAAACAATCTTGGTAGGGACATAAGTTACATTACAACCCTTGCTTTTAAAATATAACAATAACTTACAAGTTTTACCTAATCATAATATTAAATTAGAATTTTGACATTAGGAAAGATGAACATTTGTCTGTACATATAATGTGAAATTTGACTAATTATGTAGATGGCATAAGCATACAGTTTAGGTATTGTTATTAATTATATTGTTCAAATTATGAAATAAATAATGTGAAATTTGACTAATTATGTAGATGGCATAAGCATACAGTTTAGGTACTGTTATTAATTATATTGTTCAAATTATGAAATAAGCATTAGGTGGAGTTTATATTGCTTTACCTTTATAGGTACCACTTGTAAGAGTTTATATAGCTTTGCCATTATGTGTACTACTTGCGAGCAAGTCATTAAATATTCAAATAAAACTTATCTTTTTATTATAGTTATTCTTCATACCAAATTTACCTATACCCATCAAATACATATGCATGCCCTTCTTGTCACTTAGAGAAATATTTAGAATAGTTTTGAAGTGTGTTGAAATATTGAAAAACGCATGCGTATCTTGTCACTTAGAGAAATAGTCAATATTTTTTTAACTATGTTAAAATGTTGAGAAACACATTGTATTTTTCAACACACATTTAGACAAACAAACCTATGTCCATCAAATATATATGCATCTCTATCTTGTCACTTAGAGAAACACTTAAACTATTTTTGAAAGTGGGTTGAAATGTCAAAAAATATAATAGTTTTTTAACATGATTATGTAATTAAGTCATGATTCAAACCTATGCCTTGTTTCAATACACGATTATGCAAATAAGCCTATGCCCATCAAATATATATTCATGTTTGTCTTGTCACTAAGAGAAATATTTAGAGCATTTTTGAAATTTGTCGAAATGTTGAAAAATATAGTGTGTAAATTCCAACATACAAATAAGTCATGATTTGAACTCAACCTACTTCAACACATGATTATTCAAATAAGCTTATGTCCATTAAATATACATGAGTGCCTATCTTGTCACATATAGAAACTTAGTCTATATTTTTGAAGTGTGTTGAAATATTGAAAAATAGTGTATTTTTCAACACACAATTATGCAAATAAGTTGTGATTTGAATCTCTAACCTATTTCAACACACAATTATGCAAATAAACCTATGCCTATCAAATATACATGAAGATCGATCTTGTCACTCTGAGAAATACCTAAAATATTTTAAAAGTGTGTTGAAATGTTGAATTTTTTTCAACACATAATTATACAAATAAATCACGATTCAAACCTAAAATGTACATGTATCAATCAATTATATTTCATGGGCAATGATACTTCTAATATAATGTCTCATATTTATCTGATCCAATATTAATAATAGAGATGAATACATAATAACTATACATATATAATAGACAAATATATGGGAATCAACTTTTACCTTTACTATTATTGTAATAACAAAATATCTTGTTATTATCTCTAAATCTTACCTATATCTTATCCATTGATTTTTTTTAACTCATGTAACAAAAAGTCAACATAAATTTGATTTTTTTTTTTTTTGCTAATTAAAAGGCTGGATAGGGCCAGCACCCGTTCATATTAATATAATAAAGTATAAATTTGACACATTTTTATAAAACTAATAGAATAATAATTAATTTAACTTACAATTGCAAGTATCCCGTAGGTAGGTGGTGGTTAACCACGCCAAAATTAGCTATGGATGTTCTTAGGTAAATGGAATAGGTACCAAACCCTCCCATCAGGCTGAAAAGAACATGGCAATCCAAAGTTGATCCATTCACGGGAAAAAACAAATGGGTATTTGTTGACTAGACCTCAAATCCTAGGTGGGGAAGCATTAGAAACTTACACGCACTCTCACCTATCTCGAGAATTGCCGCATGGAAGATGTGTTTTCTATAAATAATTCAAAAAACAAAAATGGTGTTTTGCTATATAAGTAACCAAACTAGATAGACGCATTATGGTTGTGCCCTCCTCGGATTATTATAGTGTGCGTTATCCTGGTTGATTGTTACCAGAATTGGGATTTAATTTGTTCTGGTTTGAGTTAATCTGATCTCTGAATTGGGGTTTGTTTTTGCAATTGTCTGCCATGGCCCAAATCCAAAGTTCTCATCCTGCAAGGGGCCCTTGGTTTGAAGGAAACTTCTACCATAGGGCTGATCATTTTGGCAGGAGATTTGAGGATGTGGGTAGTAATGGGCCTCCTCCCAAGAGGAGGAGGGATGCCTATTATCGTAACTCCTATTCTGTTCTTCCTTTGGTACGGAGAACAGAGGATGAAAGCCTCTGTATGCCTTCTTTAATGGAAGATACTACTAGTAATAATAGTAATAGGTTTAGGGTTGGTGAAGAGGAGACGAGTTGCAGCGAAGGATCTGAATCTGATTGTTATTATACAAGGGAGGCCATTGAGAGATTGTCACCTTCAAGAAGAGATGGGATTGATTTGCAAAAGGAGACGTTTCTCAGATGTTCCTACGTGGCTTTTCTTCAAACATTGGGCGCGCGCTTGCAGCTGTAAGTATTTCTGTTTATAACCTAAAAAATTGCTCATCAAGAATCCCTTTAAAATCTTCTATTAAAAAGTAAAAATCTAAATAGAATAATATGTACAATTATCTATCAACGATTAGGGCAAATTTTTCTTTAAATTTTCATTTTACTTTTTGGTAGTATACGAATGAAGTCTGGAATTTTTTACCTAAAATATGTAGTTTTCTATGAATTTAATGGCTTAATTGGAACTCTGGGTCTGGATTTGAATGATTGTTAATATCATGCCAGTAATTACATTGTGAAACTCAAAAAGCCTTTTTGTAAAAGTCTCTTTAAAACCCTATTCCTGTTCCATTTGTTTAAAATGTTGATTATGGGAGATCTTTTATTTTTTATTTAAAAAGACAGTTTCTTTTCTATAATTTTGAGTTGATGGCAATCGGGGCTCCAAAAATAGTCCAGAAAATTAGACTTTTAAGGTGTTTGTGCATCCCTTCTTTGTTCGATTTATTCAGGCTAGAGGGTGTTGAGTATCGTTGATTCTTGTATGTATATTTCTGTTCTGGTTTAGTGGGGCTCAGGCTCCAGAAATTATTCGCCTCTGTTTAGATGGCCGAGTTCAGGGACTTATTTACTAGAAATTTCTTGGCACGGGTACTCGCCGGTTGGCAGTTGCTAGATCTCGGATTCAAATCTAATGGCAGGCAGAATCTCTTAATAACTGCAAATAGTAAAATCTTAATATTCTGCTCTGTATTTACCGGACAAGATTTTATAGGCGAGGAGCCATCCTCGAATAGGTTGACTTTCTGCAAAATCTTGAAATGCGATATGTTTTTGTTTGAAGGTGTTTTGGACTTGTGCACACTTTCTGTTTGGATCGTTGTTTTTTATTTGCTAAATACTTTATATGTTTTTGTCAATTAGGGTGTTTCACTTTTATGAGTTTTATCCCATTTTCCAGTCCTAATATCGTATCATGTTTTTACTTTGCTATCTTACTGCCGTTTAATATGGCTTAGTTTAGTAATCATAGTATTTTTGCCAGTCAAGTCTAATGCTTTGAACTCATTACCAGGGTTTTTTGCTTTTCTGCCTAGCACTATTACCGAGGATCTTCCCATTGAAACTTCTGGCCTCTTTACCAAGGCACAGACTCTTCATAGGGTTTGGACTTTTCTAGAGGGTGGATTGAATCTCCAGATAATAATTTTTCCCCTTTCCAATACTGTTTATATGGCCATTAATTCTTTAATCAGGAACATTGCTTATGTGAATGGTGAACAACTTATGTTTGTGTTGCTGCCTCTGTCGTTATGTGTGGACTGTTACGTTTTTTTGGGTTGGTTCAGTGATAGTCTAGTTTAAGGTCCTCCTAACTGTCGATGGTCCTCCTATGCCTAGTTACTTTGTATATGATTCTGATTAACAATTATGGAGTTTGATTTTATGTATGTATGGGAGCAAACCTTCTGTGTTTGTTTTCATTTGATTAGCAGCTTTGTGTGGTGTGTAACTTTGATGCCATTTAAGTGTTTCCACTTGCAAACATATATTGTGGTTTCATCTATAAAAATATTTTCTCGTAGATTTTGTTCTGGACTCTGAACCATAATCATTTTATAGAGTGCCTGAAATTTGTAACATTCAAAAGCTGATTAAAGGTTGTCTTGTAGTATTGTAGTACGTGATATATTTGTTTTCTGAATTTTCAAGAATAGTTTTATTAATATTATTGTATTACGTGATAGATTTGTTTTTTTTGAATTTTCAAGATTAGTTTCATTAATCTTATTATTAATATTTGTAATCTATTTCTTTATAATTGGCTGATGTCAAATGCATGATATCAGTCCATTGCTCTTCTCCATATGATCTTTCTGATTGTCTTGTTGTAGGCTTCAGCCTTTCCAGTTTGATTTCTAAATAATTTTGACACATCATTATCTCTTGTAAAAGGTGATATGTTTCTCAGGATATCTTCTCTCATGGGTATGGTTTACAGGATCTGGCATAAACAGATGGGTTTCTGTAGATCCAGGGTTGTCTTAGACAGATACGGTTAGATGCTAAAATTTGTTTTGTATTTCCTCGAGGCTTTTCTAACTTGCATCCTTCTTGTAGGCCACAGACAACAATTGCAACTGCAATTGTGCTTTGCCATCGATTTTTCTTTCGGCGATCACACGCTTCCCATGACAGATTTGTGAGTAATACTTTGATGTAAAGTGTTTTTCTGTTTTCCCTGCAATCATTTAACTAGACATTATTTGGAGGTTGCTATCTGATTGTTGTAGGGCTGTAGGCCTTAATTACTTTTAACTATGGATTTTCTCATTGTCATCTGTCGGATATTTCTTTTTGCACAGTCATCAATGACATTTTCTATTGGTATTTTCCTGTTCTAGAATTGGAAATGCAGCTTTAGTTCTACAGTCAGATTTAACCACTTAGTGTTTTATTCTTTGCTTGTTTCCTGTTCCTTTTGGCTGGCATATAGAGCTCTCTATATTTCAAAAGTATGCAGTTTATAAGGTGAGTGATATGTAGAAAAAAGTGCCTTAAGTATATGTTTTTTTCAGGGCAGGATATAATCTATCAGAAAAATCCAGGAGAATTGATAAAATCAGTAAGTCCCCAGGGAGAACAGAGGTTATTAGAATATCAAGAGATCAGTAAGGAACCTCTCCAATTTTTTAACTGATCTAATGTTGACAAATTAGTATTAATCAAAGATTGCCCATACACCAAAAGAGACAGGCTCTCTGATTTTCTGTTCTTCCTTCACATGCCTTTATAACGAGGAAGTTAATTAATCCTAATAACTGCAGTGTTCCACGGGTCGGACGGGACGGGGACGTAGGGGACGTGTTTCGGGGACGCGGGGACAGGGGGTCTAAGTTTGGGGGCGGCAGGGGGACGGGGGGGACGGCGGTAGGGTGCTGAAATACATATAGTACTTGAAAAAATAGTTATAAAAAGATGTGTAAGTATAAGAATTATACATCTTGGAGACAACTAGGAGTCCCCTAGATGTCTTGAGGACACCCCAACATCCTCAAAGTCCTAGCAGCATCTTGGAGACAGCGACATTGGTGGTGGGATGGTGGCGCTGGTGGTGGGCTGATGGGGACGTCCCCCCAAGTCCCTGTCTCCAGACGCCCCTCTAGGAAACGGAGGATTTTTGGGGGACGCCCTCGCGGAACAAGTGGCTTAGACGATCGGCCAAATGAAGAATAAAAAGGTATCCAATAGTTAGCCCAAAAAAAGGCTA
Organism: Sequoia sempervirens; assembly: GCA_007258455.2. NCBI lineage: Eukaryota > Viridiplantae > Streptophyta > Pinopsida > Cupressales > Cupressaceae > Sequoia > Sequoia sempervirens. The sequence continues at coordinate 8,246 of VDFB02276055.1, read as the reverse complement.
TTATAGGAGCCCATCTTCTCAGCGTGTTTGTATGCGACAAAGGCTTTTGTAGCAAATAGAACTTGGCAATTCAATTGGATATGTTTTATAAAATTGAGGTCATCTCTTTTATGAGGTTTGAGGTCATTAAGTAAGCACTACTGGTATTCCCAATCTCCAAAAGCTGTGTTTAAAATACTGTGAAGCCAAACCTCCAATGGTAAAGAATGAAGGTAGTAACAAAAATGGATAACAAGAGGCCAAATCCACCAAAGTTTTGGTTTTGATTTTTTGATATTTAAAGAACAACTTGGCACTAATTCTCATCCAGGATCTCCTTTTGAAAGCCTAATCTCAATGATGTGTCCAATTGGCAGCATTGTGCCAGCTACTCCACTAATTTGTCATTATCAATCCATGAAGCATTTAATCAAACCTTCTTATTGAGATTAATGGATGTGGGCAAAGTGTCTTTGTTTGAGAAGAAACAAGGCATCAGATCACTGAAACATCCCTTTCTTTTTTAGAGACGGTACTTGCTTCTCTTTGTTTGAAAAATAAAGGTTAGATCTTCAACAGAGAAAGTAGGGAAGCAAAAATTTGCCTCCCTACTTTCTCTGGAGACGTTGCTACGATTTTTTTTGTCAGAATTCTTCAGTACACATGACTGTGTCTGCATTATTTGTCAACATGGTAGAATTAATGTAATGCTTATAGCACAATTTGGATGCTACCTGATTTCATTCATTGTTTTGTTACAGTTAATTGCAACAGCTTCCATTTTTTTAGCGGCAAAGTCAGAAGAAACTCCACGTCCTCTCAACAATGTTCTTGTTATGTCATATCAAATTTATCATGAGCAGGATCTGGCAAGTTTCAATTATCGACTTCCAAAGGTAAGCTTCTCCTCCTTATGTTTATATCTATTGTCATTAATCTTGTTCAATTTTGAATTAGCTTCTGTCCAATCCATAAATAAAGAAATAATGGATGAGACACGAGGCTTCTTTCAAAGGAAGCAATGCAATGATTTAAATTGTCATTATATATATGGTGATAAATTATGCCATAAATTTAAAATTTGCTTCCTTGTTGATGTGCTCTTTGCTTATTTTAGAATTTGGTTAAACTTGAACACCAGTCTGGAAACTGAACGCGGACATCTCTCATCCTTTTTGCAGGATTGGTTTGAACAATACAAGCAACGTGTTCTTGAAGCTGAACATATGTTGTTGACTGCATTGGATTTCGAGCTCACAGTACAGCATCCATATAGACCTCTCATGTCAGTTTTGAGCAAGATTGGACTTGCTCATACAACGTTACTAAATTTGGCATGGAATTTCGTTAATGAGGGGTATGCATACTAATTAGTGATCCTTTCAAAGTTTTGTGTTTGCTTATTAAGGAATTATTACCCTTGCCTTTTTCAATATGCTATAAGGCACTCACTTGCAAGTAAAAGTAACAAAGAGTTATGTGCAGTAACCAGCACCATTTTCAGAAATTCCTGTTTATTCATGGGTTCACAATTGGTTCATGTGGGAACAGGCCCGTCTTAATAAAGTTGAGCTTTCTTTGTACAATACAAATAAGGTGGACACTTTGGTTGTTGGGCGTCAGGGAAATGCAGACAAAATTTATTGGAGAGAGTTTATCTAGATGCAATTATTTTTGATATTTCATGTCCTTGTGTTGCTTGAGAGGAGACAATGTGCAGATTATTTTTTGTATAAGTTGTCTTTATGACAGTGCAACTTCTGGATAACCTTGATTTCTTTTTCCTTTCACTGTATAGAATATGCGGAGTAAGTAGTTAGTTGGAGATAAGTCATAGTTCATGTGCATACTAAAGTTGGTTCTATCAGTCCTCTTGTTACCTCCCAGTTCCTCGTGTGTTCACATATTCATATACATGGTCAATGCATTTAAGGGACCTGCAAATCCTAAACATGATCATATTGCAGAATGGCTGATAAGATGACCTTCAACATATTTGGGATTTTGTGTAGAAAAGGGACTCCATTATGCTAATTATTTGAAATTTGATATGACTAAATAGTAAATACTAATAAGCATGTAGGCATATATATGAGTGTGTATCCATTTCACCGATTGAATCCAGCTATTCAAGAGAATATGCAAAGGTTTTTGTGCATTTGAAATGTACGAAACTCAAGTAACCTCCTATGTATTATTTTGCTCTTGTAGGGTGTTCTATAATGTGATAAAGAGTACAGAAGAGTGTTGTTATTTGAAGTGTGTTGTAGCAGTTCTATAAGATTTGGAGAGTTTGAAGATTTCAGTTAGACCTAAGGAGATAAAGTGGAGGCTGCTATCTAAAGTAACTTATGAAAGGAGATCTTTTTAGTTGAAGCAATTAAGATATGTAAGGATGTCTTCTGGATATCCAATTATTCGACAGAGCATCTATGGACTGCTTTGAATTTGAAGTGTATGCAGTTCAAGTGATTATATATGTAAGCAAGTTTGCTTCTTTTGGAAATCTATATTGTAAATTAATGAAGCATATGGTAGAAGTCCACCCAGATTTGTAGTGTTGGAGATTTCCTGACGAAAATGGAGGGACTCTTCCATTATGAGATTTAAATGCTAAATCTGGGAAACATAAGAGGAGGTAAAATTGCCAAACTATCAGCAAAATGGACCTTGATTGTGGTTGAACAAGAGAAAAATGCCAGAAGGAAAAATGGGCAATCTTAAACTGATCTATTTATATTAACAATTATATACCACTCGGAAACTTCATTTATAAGTTTTGTTGTCACATTGAAGCTCAACAATTCTTGAAATAGGCATTTTTTTGATTTCTTTTACTCAAGCATTTTTTTTGAAGCCCGATTGAATCATGTTAAGTTGGTCTTTGTTGGAATCATGTCTTAGGAAATGGCTTTTCTGTGCCCACTGAAGCGAGATCTCTGGCAATCATCTTTAATGCACAAATTTAACCATGCTTATAAATTAAAAATTATTTATGTAATTTGTTTGCATATTCTTCAGTATTGGTTGTTTTTAATCAATTTATAAATGAGTGGGTTTATGTCTTTATTTTCTCTGCATGCTACATGCTATAGCCTATAGGCTTTATTGTAAAATTTATTTACTCTTATTTCAAGTAGATTTGTATCTGAGTCTTCTATTGTTGGATGGCAGTCCAATTGCAGGCTTTCTCAAGAGTTAGCAGATCGAAAGTAGCTATTACTTAGCTGGCGAATGCATTTATTCTCACAACATTCCATTCGGAGTTCGTTACAATGATGTTCTTACATTGCAATTTGAACATTACAGAGGAGTTAAGAGGGGCTCATGTGACCTGTGTTAGCTCAGACTAATAAATGCTTGTACAATGCATGCTTAATGTGGTTAACAATGCAGGGTTTGGCCGTTGGATTGTAGACAGTAATGTTAAAAGTTACACCCCCCATGGTTGCAGATTTCTATTTTTTTAATTTTTTTGGAGATTGAAAAGATCTTTTCAAGGTTTGCATCAGCTCCTTAAGTGCATTGATTTCTCTTAAGCATAAGAGTCCTAGAACCCCCATACATTGGGACATGCTAAATTACTATATGGATTAATGTTTGGGGGCCCTGGGGCATATTTTTTGCATTTCTGGATAGGTATTTGTGTGTGGTCAAAAGATGATCAAGTTAGTGCTTTCCCACAACCAACTTTCTCAAGGCAGTCATTTGCTTCCATTTTGCCTAACACTGTCTTGAAGCATCATCTGTTTTGCACTGGCTTAGTATTGCCTTAGGGAAGTAATTTAGAGTGGGCTTGGATTTATCTTCTTTCTTGCATTTTTACTACTTTAATAAATGCTAGCTTTAGTCTTCAAGGTGCTACGTCTACCTTTCTTAGACTGAGCTAACAACCGTGTTGCAGAGCTATATATGTATTTTGCCTGGACTCCTGGCTGATATCACCGATAAATCTGCCTAATATGACTTTGATCTTGAGGAAATGATTATTCTGCTAATCCATTTTCTGAAGAAACTTAATTGGGAGCCATCCTTTATTTTATGAAGGTTATGTTTTATTTTGCCAGTACATGTTTTTAAAAAAGTTTTCTGGTCACATATTGTACTGATATTAGTCCTTTGATTTACCTTTTGATTGGCCGCCTTCATTTATTTATCAACTACCCATGTCTACTTCCCACGGAAAGGCTGGACAAGTCATTTTATTGGATTTTGATATTGATTTTGGGCCCTATATTTTCCATTCCTATTGATTTGTCTGAGAAATCTTTTTTCTGCTTTCCCAGATGATGTACAAGTCAATCCTCTTTATTCCTATTGAATATTGAATATTTGATAAGTCTTCTCAATTTTAGGGTGCTTTGTTTGAAATATATCAAATTGCAATGTTCTTCTAGGATCAATTGCAGAGGTTGATTAGTTTCTGATGTTCTCATTAATCCTTTCCTTGATGATGGGTCTAGTAGAGAGGCCCAAAATGTGGGAGCATTTTGCTTTTTCCATCTCATATTCTGACAAAGGCACTTCTATTTTCACATGGCGTGTGATTAATAAGACAACTTGGGATCAATATTGATCCCATTTCCACATCTTCTATATTTTGGATATAGACATTCACAGTTAAACTACACTAAACATGTTGGGGATTCTTTTGCTAACAATGTGTTAGAGGTTGGTATTCTTGTTGCTACCTACCATCAATAAATATTATGTTGTTAGTGGACAGGAGCCATTACACTAAGGAGGTTAGTTTGTTTTTAATCTGATTAAGTATTATGAAAAGTTCCAAGGTGCTTTACTCTTTACAGTTGAAAGAAAAATGCTTCTCATGGATCATGTGTTCTGGGTGCTTGAGATAGTGGCACCCATGGTATTATCTAGATTTCAGGTATAGTTAACTCCATAGCGCCACAATTTTGGTAAATGTGTTTAGGAATGATGGGCTGATCTGCCTCTCAGTACTTCTATCTTTCTAATGTTCTAGTTCTTACAGAGTTACTGCCGTGGAGCTCTGAAAACAATTATGTATAATAGAAATCTCATATCATGAAAATAATATGCAAAGGGAGTTTTAATAGTAATTTCCCTATGAAGGTCACGAGCTTGGGAGTTTTATACTGTGAACTCACCAACACACACTCAAATATAACTGAAAGAATCAACACAAATAAGGAAGTATGTTGTACAGCAAACAAGGTGAAAAATGGACTGGAGGATACCAGAGATAATTTGCATGTTACAGACTTGAATTCATGAAAAAGTGATGTACTCACCAACACACACTCAAATATAACTGAAAGAATCAACACAAATAAGGAAGTATTGTTGTACAGCAAACAAGGTGAAAAATGGACTGGAGGATACCAGAGATAATTTGCATGTTACAGACTTGAATTCATGAAAAAGTGATGTAATGGGAGCTTTTGTAGTACTTCCATTGTGTATTTTGTCACAAGCATGAAGGTCATCTACTTCACAGTTTTACACTCTTCAGCTCCCCAGCGCATTTCAAATATAGCTGGTAGGATAGACACATAATAGAGTATCTTCTGGAGCAAACACACATCAGAAGATGGAATGGAATCGATTTCCTATACTAGGAACCTGAGCTTCTACAGTTGACCCTGTATTTCATTGCAAGCATGAAGGTCATGAACTCAAACACTTTAATGCTATGAATTTACAGGCACATCTCTGAGAATGGCTGGAAGGATGAATACATAAGAGGAAATATGTTCTATAGCAAACAAGTCATCACAATGTTGACTTTGGTACATCATGATGTGGACTTTAGTTTGAGGTTTAATAGTCTTGAAAAATTAACAGAAGACATTATGATTAGATGCTATTATCACATTGGTCATTACCAAGCCAAAGCTGAAGGTAATTTTGTCTTTCAACTTTATCTGTTATTGTTCTAACCCTTGGCTTACAATTTTTTTTGCATGATAACATCTGCCTGATGTATGGTCATGAGAGGTATTAAGTAGATTTGCTGGTTATTCAGTGTCTGAGGCCCAAAGCGACAGTGGGAAAAGCATTAGGATTGATGCAACTCAGGATCTTGAACAGGTGAGTATCTATTATCTGTTACTATAAGAATTGAAATAGAGTCTAATACCTAGAATTAAGATACAATCATTTCTTTTAAAGTCTACAGAGTCACCTGTTTTCCCTAGGTGAACCTGAACTTGGGACATGCCATAATTTGTACTACATTTTTCAAAGGTAAACCACAACCAGTGAAAATTAGGTATCTTGATGGGCCCTACATTTTGGTTTAAACGTTTCAGAAATCAAATTATTTGGCTTGATAATGACAGATCTCTCACATCATGATATTATAACTAAAATGATTTTAAAAAGCATGATTTTAGAAAACCAAGTGCCTTCCACAGAGAAGCCCTCTTCTATCCTTACCGATCATAGTAATCACATCTGCCATGGGACACACTGAGACACTTATAGCAAAGTTTTTAATCCTTAAGTCTTCTAAGATAGGTAATGCAATTTGTGCAGAAGACTTGGAAAGGGCAAAAGAATACGGATATTGCTTGCTATGGCAGAGCTAACGGTTTGCCATTTTATCTAACTGGCAATGAGGAAACATCAATTATTAGTTTCTATTTATTACATATGACTTGTCTTATTAGTTTTAGCCTTCAGGCTTTTAGCTGCAAGAAGCTTTGTATCTATCTCACTAAGAGATGTGAGTTAGGACTCGAAGGAGTTGCAATGCCTGGTTTATTCATAGTGACACGTCTCTTGTTTTCCTTGAAATTCGTTGACCAAAGGTGGAAGTATAGGAGACTAAAACGGTTATTATGAAATTACACCATTGAAAAGGGTCATAGTGATTTTTGTAATTATTATTTTTTATTTTATTTTTATAAGCAAGGCTGACTTTTGATTTAGCTTTTAATTTTGGAGAGTTTGGATCCATGATTCTAAGGGTTGTGAAGATTTATGTGAAAATTATTTGTTGTGTTCCTTTCGGGAAACCTGGGTTTAAGATTTTGTTCTGTAGCCATCTTATTAGTTTTAGCCTTCAGGCTTTTAGCTGCAAGAAGCTTTGTATCTATCTCACTAAGAGATGTGAGTTAGGACTCGAAGGAGTTGCAATGCCTGGTTTATTCATAGTGACACGTCTCTTGTTTTCCTTGAAATTCGTTGACCAAAGGTGGAAGTATAGGAGACTAAAACGGTTATTATGAAATTACACCATTGAAAAGGGTCATAGTGATTTTTGTAATTATTATTTTTTATTTTATTTTTATAAGCAAGGCTGACTTTTGATTTAGCTTTTAATTTTGGAGAGTTTGGATCCATGATTCTAAGGGTTGTGAAGATTTATGTGAAAATTATTTGTTGTGTTCCTTTCGGGAAACCTGGGTTTAAGATTTTGTTCTGTAGCCATGATAATGTGAATAACAACAGAAGCATCTTTTTGTTCTTAAAGTGGTTGTATGATGTTTTTATCATGATTTGTAAAGTACTTCTGATCCACTCTAGTTGAGCATAAGGTCTGTACATTTCAGGTTGGTACTTGTCTCATTTTACTAGTTGTGCAAGAGCTGGAACATTATATCTTGTGCTGGATGATTGTTTTTTCAGTCAGTATAGATACTCTTAATCCATAGATGCTTCATTGTTGTCAAGTAAAAATGCACTCAGAAAGTAGTGGAGATTGAAACTTCTGTTTCAAGTGTCTTCCTTGTGTATCTTGATTCCATGTTCTTCCCCCCTTATGTTGGATAGTTTTCAGTGAATTGTCATTAATATTGTCTTTGTGAGTGCCAGTTGTCTTATGCATGTTTGTATGATAACCGGTGGTAATGGCTACTTTGCCATTCCTGAGGGAAAATGATTATAAGTAATAACCGTCAGTACTTACTCATTGGGAGCTCAAATTGCTTTATTGGTCTAGTTTTCAGATCCTGCAATGGCCTTTTTGCATTGATAGATGATGATGTTTGACATGATATTGCTGGTCTCCTAGATTCATTTCTTGCTTTTATCTTCAACAGCACTATGCTTCATCGAGTGGTCTCTCCTCACATGGTTATTTGTACTCATGCTTGGTATTTGAATGCTTTTGGTATTTGAATGCTTGGTATTTTAATGCTTAGTACTTAATTACTTTTCATAACCTATAATTTTTTACCCTAGTATTTTCTATTGTAACAGAAAATACTTTTGAGTCCCTTTATTTTATTTTTGTAATCTATCGACTTACGTATAATTTCTTTCAGTCTATTTTTGTTAAA
>VDFB02276054.1:0-51326 GCA_007258455.2 Sequoia sempervirens | reverse complement strand
ATTGTTAGCAGAATTGGGATTAAATTTGTTCTGGTTTGAGTTAATCTGATCTCTGAATTGGGTTTTGTTTTTGCAATTGTCTGCCATGGCCCAAATCCAAAGTTCTCATCCTGCAAGGGGCCCTTGGTTTGAAGGAAACTTCTACCATAGGGCTGATCATTTTGGCAGGAGATTTGATGATGTGGGTAGTAATGGGCCTCCTCCCAAGAGGAGGAGGGATGCCTATTATCGTAACTCCTATTCTGTTCTTCCTTTGGTACGGAGAACAGAGGATGAAAGCCTCTGTATGCCTTCTTTAATGGAAGATACTACTAATAATAATAGTAATAGGTTTAGGGTTGGTGAAGAGGAGACGAGTTGCAGCGAAGGATCTGAATCTGATTGTTATTATACAAGGGAGGCCATTGAGAGATTGTCACCTTCAAGAAGAGATGGGATTGATTTGCAAAAGGAGACGTTTCTCAGATGTTCCTACGTGGCTTTTCTTCAAACATTGGGCGCGCGCTTGCAGCTGTAAGTATTTCTGTTTATAACCTAAAAAATTGCTCATCAAGAATCCCTTTAAAATCTTCTATTAAAAAGTAAAAATTTAAATAGAATAATATGTACAATTATCTATCAACGATTAGGGCAAATTTTTCTTTAAATTTTCATTTTACTTTTTGTTAGTATACGAATGAAGTCTGGAATTTTTTACCTAAAATATGTAGTTTTCTATGAATTTAATGGCTTAATTGGAACTCTGGGTCTGGATTTGAATGATTGTTAATATCATGCCAGTAATTACATTGTGAAACTCAAAAAGCCTTTTTGTAAAAGTCTCTTTAAAACCCTATTCCTGTTCCATTTGTTTAAAATGATGATTATGGGAGATCTTTTATTTTTTATTTAAAAAGACAGTTTCTTTTCTATAATTTTGAGTTGATGGCAATCGGGGCTCCAAAAATAGTCCAGAAAATTAGACTTTTAAGGTGTTTGTGCATCCCTTCTTTGTTCGATTTATTCAGGCTAGAGGGTGTTGAGTATCGTTGATTCTTGTATGTATATTTCTGTTCTGGTTTAGTGGGGCTCAGGCTCCAGAAATTATTCGCCTCTGTTTAGATGGCCGAGTTCAGGGACTTATTTACTAGAAATTTCTTGGCACGGGTACTCGCCGGTTGGCAGTTGCTAGATCTCGGATTCAAATCTAATGGCAGGCAGAATCTCTTAATAACTGCAAATAGTAAAATCTTAATATTCTGCTCTGTATTTACCGGACAAGATTTTATAGGCGAGGAGCCATCCTCGAATAGGTTGACTTTCTGCAAAATCTTGAAATGCGATATGTTTTTGTTTGAAGGTGTTTTGGACTTGTGCACACTTTCTGTTTGGATCGTTTTTTTTTATTTGCTAAATACTTTATATGTTTTTGTCAATTAGGGTGTTTCACTTTTATGAGTTTTATCCCATTTTCCAGTCCTAATATCGTATCATGTTTTTACTTTGCTATCTTACTGCCGTTTAATATGGCTTAGTTTAGTAATCATAGTATTTTTGCCAGTCAAGTCTAATGCTTTGAACTCATTACCAGGGTTTTTTGCTTTTCTGCCTAGCACTATCACCGAGGATCTTCCCATTGAAACTTCTGGCCTCTTTACCAAGGCACAGACTCTTCATAGGGTTTGGACTTTTCTAGAGGGTGGATTGAATCTCCAGATAATAATTTTTCCCCTTTCCAATACTGTTTATATGGCCATTAATTCTTTAATCAGGAACATTGCTTATGTGAATGGTGAACAACTTATGTTTGTGTTGCTGCCTCTGTCGTTATGTGTGGACTGTTACGTTTTTTTGGGTTGGTTCAGTGATAGTCTAGTTTAAGGTCCTCCTAACTGTTGATGGTCCTCCTATGCCTAGTTACTTTGTATATGATTCTGATTAACAATTATGGAGTTTGATTTTATGTATGTATGGGAGCAAACCTTCTGTATTTGTTTTCATTTGATTAGCAGCTTTGTGTGGTGTGTAACTTTGATGCCATTTAAGTGTTTCCACTTGCAAACATATATTGTGGTTTCATCTATAAAAATATTTTCTCGTAGATTTTGTTCTGGACTCTGAACCATAATCATTTTATAGAGTGCCTGAAATTTGTAACATTCAAAAGCTGATTAAAGGTTGTCTTGTAGTATTGTAGTACGTGATATATTTGTTTTCTGAATTTTCAAGAATAGTTCTATTAATATTATTGTAGTACGCGATAGATTTGTTTTTTTTGAATTTTCAAGGTTATTTTCATTAATCTTATTATTAATATTTGTAATCTATTTCTTTATAATTGGCTGATGTCAAATGCATGATATCAGTCCATTGCTCTTCTCCATATGATCTTTCTGATTGTCTTGTTGTAGGCTTCAGCCTTTCCAGTTTGATTTCTAAATAATTTTGACACATCATTATCTCTTGTAAAAGGTGATATGTTTCTCAGGATATCTTCTCTCATGGGTATGGTTTACAGGATCTGGCATAAACAGATGGGTTTCTGTAGATCCAGGGTTGTCTTAGACAGATACGGTTAGATGCTAAAATTTGTTTTGTATTTCCTCGAGGCTTTTCTAACTTGCATCCTTCTTGTAGGCCACAGACAACAATTGCAACTGCAATTGTGCTTTGCCATCGATTTTTCTTTCGGCGATCACACGCTTCCCATGACAGATTTGTGAGTAATACTTTGATGTAAAGTGTTTTTCTGTTTTCCCTGCAATCATTTAACTAGACATTATTTGGAGGTTGCTATCTGATTGTTGTAGGGCTGTAGGCCTTAATTACTTTTAACTATGGATTTTCTCATTGTCATCTGTCGGATATTTCTTTTTGCACAGTCATCAATGACATTTTCTATTGGTATTTTCCTGTTCTAGAATTGGAAATGCAGCTTTAGTTCTACAGTCAGATTTAACCACTTAGTGTTTTATTCTTTGCTTGTTTCCTGTTCCTTTTGGCTGGCGTATAGAGCTCTCTATATTTCAAAAGTATGCAGTTTATAAGGTGAGTGATATGTAGAAAAAAGTGCCTTAAGTATATGTTTTTTTCAGGGCAGGATATAATCTATCAGAAAAATCCAGGAGAATTGATAAAATCAGTAAGTCCCCAGGGAGAACAGAGGTTATTAGAATATCAAGAGATCAGTAAGGAACCTTTCCAGTTTTTTAACTGATCTAATGTTGACAAATTAGTATTAATCAAAGATTGCCCATACACCAAAAGAGACAGGCTCTCTGATTTTCTGTTCTTCCTTCACATGCCTTTATAACGAGGAAGTTAATTAATCCTAATAAGTGGCTTAGACGATCAGCCAAATGAAGAATAAAAAGGTATCCAATAGTTAGCCCAAAAAAAGGCTATTATAGGAGCTCATCTTCTCAGTGTGTTTGTATGCGACAAAGGCTTTTGTAGCAAATAGAACTTGGCAATTCAATTGGATATGTTTTATAAAATTGAGGTCATCTCTTTTATGAGGTTTGAGGTCATTAAGTAAGCACTACTGGTATTCCCAATCTCCAAAAACTGTGTTCAAAATACTGTGAAGCCAAACCTCCAATGGTAAAGAATGAAGGTAGTAACAAAAATGGATAACAAGAGGCCAAATCCACCAAAGTTTTGGTTTTGATTTTTTGATATTTAAAGAACAACTTGGCACTAATTCTCATCCAGGATCTCCTTTTGAAAGCCTAATCTCAATGATGTGTCCAATTGGCAGCATTGTGCCAGCTACTCCACTAATTAGTCATTATCAATCCATGAAGCATTTAATCAAACCTTCTTATTGAGATTAATGGATGTGGGCAAAGTGTCTTTGTTTGAGAAGAAACAAGGCATCAGATCACTGAAACATCCCTTTCTTTTTTAGAGACGGTACTTGCTTCTCTTTGTTTGAAAAATAAAGGTTAGATCTTCAACAGAGAAAGTAGGGAAGCAAAAATTTGCCTCCCTACTTTCTCTGGAGACGTTGCTACGATTTTTTTTGTCAGAATTCTTTAGTACACATGACTGTGTCTGCATTATTTGTCAACATGGTAGAATTAATGTAATGCTTATAGCACAATTTGGATGCTACCTGATTTCATTCATTGTTTTGTTACAGTTAATTGCAACAGCTTCCATTTTTTTAGCGGCAAAGTCAGAAGAAACTCCACGTCCTCTCAACAATGTTCTTGTTATGTCATATCAAATTTATCATGAGCAGGATCTGGCAAGTTTCAATTATCGACTTCCAAAGGTAAGCTTCTCCTCCTTATGTTTATATCTATTGTCATTAATCTTGTTCAATTTTGAATTAGCTTCTGTCCAATCCATAAATAAAGAAATAATGGATGAGACACGAGGCTTCTTTCAAAGGAAGCAATGCAATGATTTAAATTGTCATTATATATATGGTGATAAATTATGCCATAAATTTAAAATTTGCTTCCTTGTTGATGTGCTCTTTGCTTATTTTAGAATTTGGTTAATTTGAACACCAGTCTGGAAACTGAACGCGGACATCTCTCATCCTTTTTGCAGGATTGGTTTGAACAATACAAGCAACGTGTTCTTGAAGCTGAACATATGTTGTTGACTGCATTGGATTTCGAGCTCACAGTACAGCATCCATATAGACCTCTCATGTCAGTTTTGAGCAAGATTGGACTTGCTCATACAACGTTACTAAATTTGGCATGGAATTTCGTTAATGAGGGGTATGCATACTAGTTAGTGATCCTTTTAAAGTTTTGTGTTTGCTTATTAAGGAATTATTACCCTTGCCTTTTTCAATATGCTATAAGGCACTCACTTGCAAGTAAAAGTAACAAAGAGTTATGTGCAGTAACCAGCATCATTTTCAGAAATTCCTGTTTATTCATGGGTTCACAATTGGTTCATGTGGGAACAGGCTCGTCTTAATAAAGTTGAGCTTTCTTTGTACAATACAAATAAGGTGGACACTTTGGTTGTTGGGCGTCAGGGAAATGCAGACAAAATTTAGTGGAGAGAGTTTATCTAGATGCAATTATTTTTGATATTTCATGTCCTTGTGTTGCTTGAGAGGAGACAATGTGCAGATTATTTTTTGTATAAGTTGTCTTTATGACAGTGCTACTTCAGGATAACCTTGATTTCTTTTTCCTTTCACTGTATAGAATATGCGGAGTAAGTAGTTGGAGATAAGTCATAGTTCATGTGCATACTAAAGTTGGTTCTATCAGTCCTCTTGTTACCTCCCGGTTCCTCATGTGTTCACATATTCATATACATGGTCAATGCATTTAAGGTACCTGCAAATTCTAAACATGATCATATGGCAGAATGGCTGATAAGATGACCTTCAACATATTTGGGATTTTGTGTAGAAAAGGGACTCCATTATGCTAATTATTTGAAATTTGATATGACTAAATAGTAAATACTAATAAGCATGTAGGCATATATATGAGTGTGTATCCATTTCACCGATTGAATCCAGCTATTCAAGAGAATATGCAAAGGTTTTTGTGCATTTGAAATGTACGAAACTCAAGTAACCTCCTATGTATTATTTTGCTCTTGTAGGGTGTTCTATAATGTGATAAAGAGTACAGAAGAGTGTTGTTATTTGAAGTGTGTTGTAGCAGTTCTATAAGATTTGGAGAGTTTGAAGATTTCAGTTAGACCTAAGGAGATAAAGTGGAGGCTGCTATCTAAAGTAACTTATGAAAGGAGATCTTTTTAGTTGAAGCAATTAAGATGTGTAAGGATGTCTTCTGGATATCCAATTATTTGACAGAGTATCTATGGACTGCTTTGAATTTGAAGTGTATGCAGTTCAAGTGATTATATATGTAAGCAAGGTTGCTTCTTTGGGAAATCTATATTGTAAATTAATGAAGCATATGGTAGAAGTCCACCCAGATTTGTAGTGTTGGAGATTTCCTGACGAAAATGGAGGAACTCTTCCATTATGAGATTTAAATGCTAAATCTGGGAAACATAAGAGGAGGTAAAATTGCCAAACTATCAGCAAAATGGACCTTGATTGTGGTTGAACAAGAGAAAAATGCCAGAAGGAAAAATGGGCAATCTTAAACTGATCTATTTATATTAACAATTATATACCACTCGGAAACTTCATTTATAAGTTTTGTTGTCACATTGAAGCTCAACAATTCTTGAAATAGGCATTTTTTTACTTTCTTTTACTCAAGCATTTTTTTTGAAGCCCGATTGAATCATGTCTTAGGAAATGGCTTTTCTGTGCCCACTGAAGCGAGATCTCTGGCAATCATCTTTAATGCACAAATTTAACCATGCTTATAAATTAAAAATTATTTATGTAATTTGTTTGCATATTCTTCAGTATTGGTTGTTTTTAATCAATTTATAAATGAGTGGGTTTATGTCTTTATTTTCTCTGCATGCTACATGCTATAGCCTATAGGCTTTATTGTAAAATTTATTTACTCTTATTTCAAGTAGATTTGTATCTGAGTCTTCTATTGTTGGATGGCAGTCCAATTGCAGGCTTTCTCAAGAGTTAGCAGATCGAAAGTAGCTATTACTTAGCTGGCGAATGCATTTATTCTCACAACATTCCATTCGGAGTTCGTTACAATGATGTTCTTACATTGCAATTTGAACATTACAGAGGAGTTAAGAGGGGCTCATGTGACCTGTGTTAGCTCAGACTAGTAAATGCTTGTACAATGCATGCTTAATGTGGTTAACAATGCAGGGTTTGGCCGTTGGATTGTAGACAGTAATGTTAAAAGTTACACCCCCCATGGTTGCAGATTTCTATTTTTTTAATTTTTTTGGAGATTGAAAAGATCTTTTCAAGGTTTGCATCAGCTCCTTAAGTGCATTGATTTCTCTTAAGCATAAGAGTCCTAGAACCACCATACATTGGGACATGCTAAATTACTATATGGATTAATGTTTGGGGGCCCTGGGGCATATTTTTTGCATTTCTGGATAGGTATTTGTGTGTGGTCAAAAGATGATCAAGTTAGTGCTTTCCCACAACCAACTTTCTCAAGGCAGTCATTTGCTTCCATTTTGCCTAACACTGTCTTGAAGCATCATCTGTTTTGCACTGGCTTAGTATTGCCTTAGGGAAGTAATTTAGAGTGGGCTTGGATTTATCTTCTTTCTTGCATTTTTACTACTTTAATAAATGCTAGCTTTAGTCTTCAAGGTGCTACGTCTACCTTTCTTAGACTGAGCTAACAACCGTGTTGCAGAGCTATATATGTATTTTGCCTGGACTCCTGGCTGATATCACCGATAAATCTGCCTAATATGACTTTGATCTTGAGGGAATGATTATTCTGCTAATCCATTTTCTGAAGAAACTTAATTGGGAGCCATCCTTTATTTTATGAAGGTTATGTTTTATTTTGCCAGTACATGTTTTTAAAAAAGTTTTCTGGTCACATATTGTACTGATATTAGTCCTTTGATTTACCTTTTGATTGGCCGCCTTCATTTATTTATCAACTACCCATGTCTACTTCCCACGGAAAGGCTGGACAAGTCATTTTATTGGATTTTGATATTGATTTTGGGCCCTATATTATCCATTCCTATTGATTTGTCTGAGAAATCTTTTTTCTGCTTTCCCAGATGATGTACAAGTCAATCCTCTTTATTCCTATTGAATATTGAATATTTGATAAGTCTTCTCAATTTTAGGGTGCTTTGTTTGAAATATATCAAATTGCAATGTTCTTCTAGGATCAATTGCAGAGGTTGATTAGTTTCTGATGTTCTCATTAATCCTTTCCTTGATGATGGGTCTAGTAGAGAGGCCCAAAATGTGGGAGCATTTTGCTTTTTCCATCTCATATTCTGACAAAGGCACTTCTATTTTCACATGGCGTGTGATTAATAAGACAACTTGGGATCAATATTGATCCCATTTCCACATCTTCTATATTTTGGATATAGACATTCACAGTTAAACTACACTAAACATGTTGGGGATTCTTTTGCTAACAATGTGTTAGAGGTTGGTATTCTTGTTGCTACCTACCATCAATAAATATTATGTTGTTAGTGGACAGGAGCCATTACACTAAGGAGGTTAGTTTGTTTTTAATCTGATTAAGTATTATGAAAAGTTCCAAGGTGCTTTACTCTTTACAGTTGAAAGAAAAATGCTTCTCATGGATCATGTGTTCTGGGTGCTTGAGATAGTGGCACCCATGGTATTATCTAGATTTCAGGTATAGTTAACTCCATAGCGCCACAATTTTGGTAAATGTGTTTAGGAATGATGGGCTGATCTGCCTCTCAGTACTTCTATCTTTCTAATGTTCTAGTTCTTACAGAGTTACTGCCGTGGAGCTCTGAAAACAATTATGTATAATAGAAATCTCATATCATGAAAATAATATGCAAAGGGAGTTTTAATAGTAATTTCCCTATGAAGGTCACGAGCTTGGGAGTTTTATACTGTGAACTCACCAACACACACTCAAATATAACTGAAAGAATCAACACAAATAAGGAAGTATGTTGTACAGCAAACGAGGTGAAAAATGGACTGGAGGATATCAGAGATAATTTGCATGTTACAGACTTGAATTCATGAAAAAGTAATGTACTCACCAACACACACTCAAATATAACTGAAAGAATCAACACAAATAAGGAAGTATTGTTGTACAGCAAACAAGGTGAAAAATGGACTGGAGGATACCAGAGATAATTTGCATGTTACAGACTTGAATTCATGAAAAAGTGATGTAATGGGAGCTTTTGTAGTACTTCCATTGTGTATTTTGTCACAAGCATGAAGGCCATCTACTTCACAGTTTTACACTCTTCAGCTCCCCAGCGCATTTCAAATATAGCTGGTAGGATAGACACATAATAGAGTATCTTCTGGAGCAAACACACATCAGAAGATGGAATGGAATCGATTTCCTATACTAGGAACCTGAGCTTCTACAGTTGACCCTGTATTTCATTGCAAGCATGAAGGTCATGAACTCAAACACTTTAATGCTATGAATTTACAGGCACATCTCTGAGAATGGCTGGAAGGATGAATACATAAGAGGAAATATGTTCTATAGCAAACAAGTCATCACAATGTTGACTTTGGTACATCATGATGTGGACTTTAGTTTGAGGTTTAATAGTCTTGAAAAATTAACAGAAGACATTATGATTAGATGCTATTATCACATTGGTCATTACCAAGCCAAAGCTGAAGGTAATTTTGTCTTTCAACTTTATCTGTTATTGTTCTAACCCTTGGCTTACAATTTTTTTTGCATGATAACATCTGCCTGATGTATGGTCATGAGAGGTATTAAGTAGATTTGCTGGTTATTCAGTGTCTGAGGCCCAAAGCGACAGTGGGAAAAGCATTAGGATTGATGCAACTCAGGATCTTGAACAGGTGAGTATCTATTATCTGTTACTATAAGAATTGAAATAGAGTCTAATACCTAGAATTAAGATACAATCATTTCTTTTAAAGTCTACAGAGTCACCTGTTTTCCCTAGGTGAACCTGAACTTGGGACATGCCATAATTTGTACTACATTTTTCAAAGGTAAACCACAACCAGTGAAAATTAGGTATCTTGATGGGCCCTACATTTTGGTTTAAACGTTTCAGAAATCAAATTATTTGGCTTGATAATGACAGATCTCTCACATCATGATACTATAACTAAAATGATTTTAAAAAGCATGATTTTAGAAAACCAAGTGCCTTCCACAGAGAAGCCCTCTTCTCTCCTTACCGATCATAGTAATCACATCTGCCATGGGACACACTGAGACACTTATAGCAAAGTTTTTAATCCTTAAGTCTTCTAAGATAGGTAATGCAATTTGTGCAGAAGACTTGGAAAGGGCAAAAGAATACGGATATTGCTTGCTATGGCAGAGCTAACGGTTTGCCATTTTATCTAACTGGCAATGAGGAAACATCAATTATTAGTTTCTATTTATTACATATGACTTGTCTTATTAGTTTTAGCCTTCAGGCTTTTAGCTGCAAGAAGCTTTGTATCTATCTCACTAAGAGATGTGAGTTAGGACTCGAAGGAGTTGCAATGCCTGGTTTATTCATAGTGACACGTCTCTTGTTTTCCTTGAAATTCGTTGACCAAAGGTGGAAGTATAGGAGACTAAAACGGTTATTATGAAATTACACCATTGAAAAGGGTCATAGTGATTTTTGTAATTATTATTTTTTATTTTATTTTTATAAGCAAGGCTGACTTTTGATTTAGCTTTTAATTTTGGAGAGTTTGGATCCATGATTCTAAGGGTTGTGAAGATTTATGTGAAAATTATTTGTTGTGTTCCTTTCGGGAAACCTGGGTTTAAGATTTTGTTCTGTAGCCATGATAATGTGAATAACAACAGAAGCATCTTTTTGTTCTTAAAGTGGTTGTATGATGTTTTTATCATGATTTGTAAAGTACTTCTGATCCACTCTAGTTGAGCATAAGGTCTGTACATTTCAGGTTGGTACTTGTCTCATTTTACTAGTTGTGCAAGAGCTGGAACATTATATCTTGTGCTGGATGATTGTTTTTTCAGTCAGTATAGATACTCTTAATCCATAGATGCTTCATTGTTGTCAAGTAAAAATGCACTCAGAAAGTAGTGGAGATTGAAACTTCTGTTTCAAGTGTCTTCCTTGTGTATCTTGATTCCATGTTCTTCCCCCCTTATGTTGGATAGTTTTCAGTGAATTGTCATTAATATTGTCTTTGTGAGTGCCAGTTGTCTTATGCATGTTTGTATGATAACCGGTGGTAATGGCTACTTTGCCATTCCTGAGGGAAAATGATTATAAGTAATAACCGTCAGTACTTACTCATTGGGAGCTCAAATTGCTTTATTGGTCTAGTTTTCAGATCCTGCAATGGCCTTTTTGCATTGATAGATGATGATGTTTGACATGATATTGCTGGTCTCCTAGATTCATTTCTTGCTTTTATCTTCAACAGCACTATGCTTCATCGAGTGGTCTCTCCTCACATGGTTATTTGTACTCATGCTTGGTATTTGAATGCTTTTGGTATTTGAATGCTTGGTATTTTAATGCTTAGTACTTAATTACTTTTCATAACCTATAATTTTTTACCCTAGTATTTTCTATTGTAACAGAAAATACTTTTGAGTCCCTTTATTTTATTTTTGTAATCTATCGACTTACGTATAATTTCTTTCAGTCTATTTTTGTTAAATGCTGTGATTTTGCTCTTTTTTAATGTCTTCTTTGGTACCTTGTCATGTTTGTGGAAAAATGATGGCAATACTGTATTGGTTGCATTGTGATTTGCTGTCATTCTTGTTTTCTTTGAACTCTTTCGTGCAATAAAATCCACATTTTCATTTTTGTTTCCCCGTTATGCTTTCTTTCTCTAGGAATTTAAGTAGTTATGTCTGTTGTCTTTTATCACATTGTTTTTCATTGAATTTTAAATCGTTTTCCCTGTGTCTGTCTTCTTCTTCTACTGTCATATAGATTAAGCTATCAATCTCTCCCATGTGATATAAAATAGCTGAATTATAAGTAATTTGAAGGGTTGGTTATTTTATTATTAGTGTCCAATTCAAATTCTTTTGGTTTTGTCTTGAGAGCAATTGGATGTCCCGCGCCCAATGCTAGTAAAGATGCAATTGCAAGTTGGCTATTATTAGCTCATTTGGAGCTTGTCTAGCTGCCATAATCTACATCAAGATTTCAGTAAGGTTGAAGAATAACTTGCAATAATGTGCTTGGAGGAATTAGATTGTGGAGAGCAATTATATCCTAACAAGGCATATCACTTATATAAGAGAGCCATTTAGTGCGAGCATAAACGATCGACGCTAATCATGTGGTAGGTACATTATTAGGATGCTGCATAGGAAGGACTCAAGAAACGTGATGCACTCACATGCACCTCTTTAAAGACCTAATTGACCTTCATGTGTCATCTAAGAAGCGCTTCATGAATGGCCATAATGTCAGGATCACTTTAAGCAGTTTCCCGTTGATTTGTGAACTTATTTCCTTTGTATTGTGCAGTTATTACAAAAACTATGGGCCAAAATTTCTCTTGACATGCAAACCTATCTTGTGGATAAATAAACCACTTCAAAGATGACCTCAAAAACCCTGCTTATTGAAAATTAGATATTGTTAATAACACAAGGTTTTTGAAAACATGCATGCGGCAAGAACTAATAAAAAGGAAAATATACTACATTTGAAGAAAAATGCTTATAGAAAGTCACGTTGAATATATGAGAAAGGCGGCACCTTACAGTTTGGGAGAACGGAGGCATGCGGACAACAAAGGATGCTGAAGAAGGAGGGCTAAAGCAGTAGCACAATTAGTTTCACTTTTGATGATGTTTGCTTAGTTACATGTGGCTTGGAACTTGATAACAGGACGAAGATCTGGCTGTCTGATCATGTTCATAGTTCTTCACATAGGTGGGTGATAAATTTCAATCTTAAATGGAAAATTTGGTTACTGATTTCTTAGCATGTAGAGAAATCTTGGTTTCTGGCTTTTTCATTTGCCTTGATGTTTTAACACCTTGTAGTTCCTTATGCCTCTGCTTATAATGATAAAGATAATGGTAGATCAGTAGTGCGTGTAAATACTTCCTCTTGTCGTACCATGTATCTAAATATTTGTAGAGAGCATAGCATGTAGGAATACATGACTAAATGTGGTTTGAAAATTTTGCAGGCTCCGTGGCTCTTTGTCTCTTCAATTTAAGCCTCACCATATTGCTGCCGGTGCCGTCTCACTTGCTGCTAATGTTCTGAATATTGATCTTTCAACCACGCCAAGTTTATGGCAGGAATTTCAAGCAACATCGAATATAATTCAAGGTTAGCAATTTGTTTCAAATCGTTGATTGTTATCACGAGGCATGATCATGTCAAGGTTCAGCATTTTTTTCCAAATACTTGTTTGACTGAAAACTTTTTTTCTTAATAGTTTTATCACTAACCCGATTTTATTTTGTTGCAGATGTTGTTAAGCAATTGACAGAACTCTCTTGATTCTGAAGTTTAAAAAATTTGCTTGCTGCTTGTCTTTAGAAACAGATAGTTGCTTTTTTTGTAGAAACAGATAGCTGCTTGTAGTGCACACTGGATCGCTAAAATTCTTAAGTGTATACCTTCCGACATGTCAAACATATGCTTGAGATTGCCCGTGAGAGAAATTATACATGAAGTTGTCATTACTGCAGCAAACATGCACACGACTGCAAAGATTCGGGCAACATTTTAATCTTTGTCGGGCAAAGATCTTAATATATATATGAAACTCATGTAGTTCAGGAGTGTAACCCCATGAATTCTTTTTCTTTTTCTGCAATACCATTTGTTAAATAATCAAATTGTTTGGTTCTTGAATTGCATTGCACAATGATGCTATAAATGGTATCTTAAGCAATGGCATTAAATTGAAGCAGTTCTTTTTGGATGGCACATTTGACTTGAATAGTGGAATGTTTTATTCTATTACCACATACCAGAACAGACAATGATATAAAGGAAGGCATATGTTTGAAAGAAGATTGCCAAATCTAGTTAATCTTTGCATCAGGTTTGAATTAAGAGGTTTTCACCACAACCTAATGAGGTATTTGAGCAATGTTTTCTTTTTCAGCTTGAAGCAAGCAACAGAACCTCTCCAAACCCATGTATTCTTATTACTGGAAACTAAGGGACCATGGCTGGTGCTTTTGAGGGTCCGAATCTTTACTAACGTAAATTTATTTTTCTCAATTTTGCAAGGAACTCGATTGTTTATGAACCGAGAAATTGGTTTGTTATGGTTCTAAGGTTACATGATACCATTCAGCTATTGAAGTTTCTCTGTGTCACCTGAGCGTAACATGACATGTTAAAGAATATTTCTTCTGTATGGTCAATAAGCTATTATTATTTTATCTTTTATGAATTTCCTTTGCAGCACGATTAAATTTTTTTTCTTGATTGCCATCACAGGTTGACTGTAGACTATTTTGGAGTTGTTTTCTGGGCCTATTCTTCTCTCTTTTCAATCTGAGCATGTGGTATTTAACTATGATTTATCTAGGGGTAAGATTTCTTTTTCAGGCTGGCCAAATCGTTGTATGATGCATAGTAGCATTCCATTTACATGGTATTGACTTGGCGACGGAATTCACCTACCGGGATTACAAAATGGAAAAGTCTCACCAAAAATTGTGAACTAGATAACAATCTATTTTTGTAAAACCAAAAAATAATAATAATTATTTCATGTCAAAGCGCATAAATAAAAACAGACAACAAATGTTATAAGAATATGTATTATAAAAAAATGTATGGGAGTCGTTTCAATTTTATAATTTATTTTATGATTTATCCAGTGGTTTTATATGGCTGACCCTAAAACATTAGGTCATTCTGTTATGAACTTTTTTATTTAAACCCTTATATACATTAAAAGAATATCTTTCATTCTAGTTTAAATCAAGAAAAAAAAATGATTATTCAAAATAAAATTTGAAAGAAAACTCAAAATATCTTAATCTTATACCAAAATCTTTAGTTTCCTTAATATATATATATATATATATATATATATATATATTACAGATGTATTTATTCTTATTTCTCAAAACTAAGGGATCATGGTCGGTGCATTTGATTATTATATATGTATCCATATATTCCCTTATTCGAAATTAAAGGACCATGGTTATCCATATAGATTCTTGTTACTCAAAACGAATTAAGGAATGAAAAATGATTGGTGCATTTGAGTGATACACATATATATTCCTTTCCTTGAACTTAAGGAAAACCATGGATCATGGCTGGTACAGTTCACTGAGATACGTATATTATATATCCTTGTTACACGAAATTAAGAGAGCATAATTGGCCATTTATTCTTATTACTGGGAATTAAGGGTTCAGGGTTCAGGGGACCACGGTTGTCCAGGTGTTTTTATTATTAGTAATTAAGGGATCATGGTTGATGCCTTTGAGTGTCATATTATTCCTATATATTTTTATTATTTCTATGTATTCTTGTTGCATGTTCTTATTATTTGGAATTAAGGGACCATGGTTGGTACTCTTGAGATAATTCTATAAATCCTCCGTATATCCATGTATTCATACTAATTGAGACTAAAGGGACCATGATTGGTGTCTCATATATCCTCTGTATATCATGTATATATACTAATTGAGAACAAAGGACCATAATTGGCGTTTTGGACTGTCGAGTATATATATATATTCTCTCTGAATCCATGTAGTCTTATTCCTTAAACTAAGGGACTATGGTTGATACTTCTGGAGTGTTCTATATATCTTCTGTAAATCCATGTATTCTTATTAGTTGAAACTTAAGTACTATGGTTGGTGCTTGCACTGCCCAAGTATATATATCCTTATATCCTTTCTAAATCCACGCATTCTTGTTACTTAAACTAAGGAACCGTGGTTGGTGCGTTTGACTGTCCGATAACCTATACGCACTTCAAAACCTTGTATTCTTATTACTCGGAATTAAGGGGATCACGCTTGGCTCTTCCAACTGTCAGAGCATTCCTAACGTAAATGTATTCTTCTCAATTTTGTATGGTACTTGATTGTCTATGTACCATCGATATTTTCGCATCTTAGGACACAGGATGTCATTCAGCTATTGAAGTTTCTCTGTCACCTGAGCTAACCCTGACATATAAAAGAATGTTCTTCTGTATGGTCGTCAATAAACTTTTATTATTTTATATTTTATGAATTCCGTTATCATCAATGGCAGCATTCATAATATTTTTCCTTGATTGCAGTCACAGGTTGACTGTAAACTATTTTGGAGTTATTTTGTGGGTTCTTTGTGTAAACTCTTTTCAACCTTTTAAGACTTTCATGGGTAATTTATTTTTCATGCTTACCAAATTGTGGTATAATGCATATTAGCATTTTATTTATATAGTATTGACTTGGCATTATAAAAGTATAAATGGTATTCAATTAATAGGATTTTGAAATAGAGAAAACTAGGCAAAGCTCGTGTACTAGATAACAATCTGTTAAAAAAGAAAAAATAATTTGGTTATTTCAAGTCAGTGTATGAACAAAAAATTACCAAGACTTACAATTTTTTAATCTAATTTTTCTTTTATCTATGAGAGTTCATGTAGCAGTATATGGTTGGCAATAAAACGATAGGTCATTTTGATGCACGGCCTTTATTTTAAAGGGAGCCTTTAATTTTTTTTAGTCTAAACTCTAAGATATAAATTAAAGAAAAAAATTCATTATGATTTAAAAGTTAATTTCTTAAAACCAATAACTTTGAAGTCCTCTGAGTTGAGTACAGCAACTAAAACAGAAAGATCAGCCAAGAAGGATTTTGGCTTCAGCAACTCAGATGGTAGGATTGCTGCTTGAAGGGCTCTTTGAAACCCTACTTGTTAAGTCACCTGACTAGCCTTTTGTTGGGTGGTCTGTTTCACTTGAGTACCTGTATGTGAGCTGTGTCTGTGCTTGAGTGGTTTGTAGCTGTTTGTTTACAGCCCAGTCCTAGTCATTTTAAGACTTCACTGCTATATTCAATCTAATCTTGGTAAAAAATAATTTGGGCTCTTTCAATCACCCTCTTAATAATTTTTTTTATTATTTAAAATAGGATTTGAAAGAAGATTTAAAATATCATAATCCTGTACCAAAAATCCTGGGTTGTCTTTATTTCAATTAATTTTCGGATCAAAATGATATATATATTATACAGGTCTTTGATTACAGATCCCTTGAAGTTTCTGGAGTGCAATGTTACCATGTGATGTACACCTACATAAATATTCCGGCGCCCTACCATTTGGCACCTATTTTCTAGATATGCCTCAGATTTCTACATCATTATTATCATTTTTCTTTATTTGTGACACTTCATTATCATTCTACCTTTGGGTTGTATGATATTTGTGCTATGAGTATGAGCTAAATCTGTACAGTGTGTGTGGTATTTTATTGGTTGAGCTTGATTTGATTGTTCAATGGTCTAGTGATTTTATTTATTGGAACTTATCAGTAATTTTTTTGGATATAATTATTATCATGTCATGTTTGAGGTATTGCCCTATCAGCTGGTTTATGCCCAGCTCACCGGATCCATGGTTGAAAACTTGAAAGGCTGTGTACTGTTCCATTGGGTTAATTAAATTGAGAAAGCATAGAGAGACTTGAGCAGAAATGACACCTGTACATTGAAAAATGGAGTCCTTGGGAGACAATGATAATTTAGCTTTGGGGTTTGACTAGTTTGGACAATGGCTTGCATGGAACGGTGGGGAAACAAAGGATATTCAGGTGATATATGTATGAAAGTTTGGTTGGATTAAAAGAGAGAGATTGATGAGTTAAGCAAACTAAAGATAAGATCAAGTGTCTGTTGAATACTTTATAACATTATTCATCAAAACTCAAGTGATGTTTGACTGTTGCTTTCAAATATTTGAGTTGAAATATTAAAATAAAATAATTCTATTTCAATGTAATATTGAAAATATTATGGGTTTTTAATATGGGAGTTATTTTGAATAAATTAAAAATATTTGTTTTCTACTAAGATAAGCAGGGATTTTGAAAGGGTTCAGACCCTTATATAAAAGTTAGAAAAGATTGACATTAAGTACAAAAGAACAACAAGGAACTTAAGAGAAACAACAACACACAAATAATCTTATTATAAAATGTTCCAACGATTTTTGCTTAATCTTATTACAAGAGAGAATTTCAATTTATTTTGTTTGTTTTATTTTGCAAGTTTTTTAGTCGGTGGCAATCATTTTGCTCTTACTAAACACATAGTAATTGGAGATGTTTTATATGTGGATAATATGTAGAATTAGTGTTTTGACATTTTATAATTTATAAATAGTACTGTAGTCATATGAATGAAGGACTATAAACATTAAAGTATAACCTTTAAAATATTGAGACAAAAGGGTAAATGATGTGGAACGGTGCCTTTGGTGCAGAAGAGACTTGACATTGAAATGTTGGGAATGACTTAAGATTTTAGGCATGTTTAACATTGATTGTAGGAGGGATAATTGCCTAGGGTTTTGGTGAAGCGCATAATGTATTTGTCTATATATGTTTGTAAATGGAAGGAAATAAAGATGGTTATAAGAAATAGAGGGGAAGGATTTATTTGATTATGGGTTTTGTAGAGAGAAAAAAAAATCTTCTTAAGTTTTATTCTATGTGATTCAGTGAATATGTATTTAGTATATTTAAGATTTGATTTAATTTGTTTTTATAGTTAATATTTATATATAATTTTTTTTTTTTTTTTTTAGCATTTTTATATTTGAACATTTTGGAGAATGTTATTATATTTATATAAATATTTTAAATAATTTAAATTTGTAATATATTTATTTATTATTGATATATGAAAAACTATATGTAGTATATTTATTATTTTTTTACAAATTACATACTTGTAGACTTGACATAGCTACATAATCAAAAGTTGAAAAGTTGACAGATAAATGATCAATATTTTTACCTTAAAACTTCATAATATATATAATTTTTTTTTTAAATTTTTATTTCTAATATGAATTAATATAGTTAACTAAAAAGAAATACAATAAATTGCATAATCTTATTGAAAATTACTTGTCAATCAATTATGTCATAGTCAACAACTTATCAATTAACACTATTTTATTTAATATGGATGTATTTTTCTCTTGATCATTAGACCTATAATCATAAATAGATCCACAAGAATGATAAAGATGTGGTGACTGTTGACACCTAGGTGTCTCACCTTCATCACCCATGAAACATGCTTGCTATGCTAAAATAAGATATGCAAGGGAATTGATAGACTAGAAGGCCTCTTGGACATAAGGTGTCCCCTCCTTATCATGTGTAGAGTCTTTGTTTTTGCTTTATAAATCACGCATATCAAAATAATTTAAAATTTCATTGAGGATAAACTCGCAATATAATTTTCTCAAGAAATATTGCAACAATTCATTACTGTTATAATGAGACGGTAATAAAAATATTCTCAATATTTTGGGCGACCATGAGGTGCGACGGTAGCGGAAGCTTCTGCATTGTAGTTCGTGACCTGTGAGGCTGTGGCTACATGGCTTAGTTTGCTGGTACATGCGCTTTTTGGTTCCAGATCGGTGGTGGGATTGGTGTTCTGTGGGGGGTTTTTTAATGAGTGCGGGGGGTGTTTAATCAAGTGCCGGGTTGGGGGGGGGTTTCATTTTTTTGCTTGGATTTGGGGGTGGATGGTTTGTGGGTTAGTGAATAATGGTGGAGCATCAAGTTTGTAATAGTTTGGTCTTGGTTGGAGGTGGTGGAGCGCTCAATGGCTCTTCATTCGGTATGAAAGCTCAGCTGTCAGAGACGTTTTATGTGGGGGGGGGCCCAAACTGAAGAAAGTGAATGTTTGTTTGCCTAGGAGTTAGGATTGTCCGATCTTGGTTCTTTCTCTAGAATATGTGGTTGATGATGTTTCTTATTGGAGTAGACATGCTTTAATATGCAAGTTTCTTGGGATCCGTATTCCTCTGACAACTTTGGATGCTTGGATCAAGTGTACGTGGCAAGTTGAGGTCGACATGGAGCTAATGGTGGTTGCAAACAACTATTTTGTGGTTGTTTTCTCCAATATGGCTGATAGGAATTGAGTTTTTGAGGGAGGACCCTACTTTTATAATCATGTTGGGTTGTTTATAAAACCTTTGCATATGGGTTTTAATACAGCTGAAGAATTGTCGTCGAGGATTTCGGTTTGGGTTCGTCTGCCTTGGCTTGAGTTTTGGAGAGAAGATATTTTACAACAGATTGCAGCTCTTCTTGGTAAGCCTATTGCAGTTGCTCAACAAACCCTCGAAAGAAAGGTTATTTCCTTTGCTCAGATTTGTGTGGAGGTTGATTTGAATAATCCCTTGCCAGATTCTTTGGAAATTTATCTTGGTTCTTTGTCTTGGATTCAACAACTTGATTATGAGTCCCTTCCTTTTCGTTGTCGGATTTGTCAGGAGTATGGACATCTTCAGAAGCAATGTCCTAGGATTAATGAGGCTCCTCCTTCTAATTCATCCCCTTTGTCTTCGACTCCAAAAGTAGTTAAGGTGGATAAAGGGAAATCTTCCATGATGGAGGGTGAATCGGATAAAGATGGCTTTGTGCCGGTTAAGCCTTTAGCTAAGGGTCGTGGTCAGAATAGATTGTTCAAGGACATAAATTATGAAGAGGAGTTTAATCGGATTGAGGTGTTGGACACCTCAACCTTGGAAGAAGGAATCCTATCGGATGTGCCTTTTGATGCTGTTGGTATGGGTTGTGCTATGGGGCAGGGAAAAGGTTTTGGTCAGGATATTCATTTATCATAGGGTATGCAAGACCCACTAGTTTCTCTGAATGACCCTATGCAAGATGAAGATGATATTGTTTTGGAAGATTTGGCAAAGGAGGGGCTAGCTTCTGGCAAGAGCAAGGGGTCTTCTCTAGCCTTGGGGGTGCAACAACGCACAATTACAAAGGGTTGATTAATAACATTTTGTTTCCACAGTCCATGATGCTAGTATGCAAGATTTTTGGAATAAATTGTGTGTGATTTTTATATCATCAACGTTTCGGATCATACTCTACTGCTGATCATCCTGATGATGGATCATGGAGTATGATCCGAAACGTTGATGATATAAAAATCACACAGTTTATTCCAAAAATCTTGCATACTACAAAGGGTTGTCTGAGCACCCTTCTAAAAGTGGTCGCAAGAAGGATCTTGAGAAGATTAAGTGTACTGGAGATTTGTTGGTGGAATTTGGGTTTGTTAAACCCATTGATGCTCACTTTTCTCCATCTTCCCCATGATTGTTCTCTCATGGAATGTAAGGGGGTTGAATAACACCTCCCATCAAAAGGCTATTCATGATCTGGTTGCTGTTCATTCTCCAGGCATTTTTTGTGTTCAAGGTACTAAACTTTTAGCTGATTTCATGCTTCAGTGTGCTTCTTGTGTCTGGTATTTTGGTCAGTGTCAGTGCATTAGTTCTCAGGGGAGTTCTGGGGGTTTGGCTCTTTTTTGGGATCCAAGAAAGATTGCTTTGCTTTGGTGGATTTCTAGTCACTCTACTGTTTCCATGGTTGCCTCTTCCTTGGAAACTGGTGAGAATATTTTGGTTACCAATGTTTATGCCCCGATTGATATTCGTGGAAAAATCTGGCTTTGGGCTCATATAAGGTATGTTAGATCATGTGCTCCATATCTTCCTTGGATTTTAGTTGGTGATTTTAATTCCGTGTTGAGCTTGGAGGAGAAAAGAGGTGGGTTGCCCCTACTTGGTCGTGCTTATAATATTTTTCGGGAGAATGTGGACTTGCTTGCTTTAATTGATGTTAAGCCTTCTAATGGGGTTTTTACTTGGAATAATAGACAGAGTGGAGAGGAAGCGATCTCTGAAAGGTTAGATAGATTTCTTGTTTCCTGCTTTTGGATGGGAGGTAGGTTGGTTACTGGTTCTGAGATTCTTGATTGGAGGGGTTCGGATCATTAGCCAATTAAACTTTTAGTGACCTCTCTTATAGCTCCTAAGAATCCTCCCTTTAAGTTTTAGCTTATGTGGCTTCAAGAGTCTTCTTTGCATGATCTTATGGCCCAATGGTAGCGTGATGACAACCCTGCTTATGGTATTGCTATGTACACCTTTGTTAAGAAACTTCAGTATGTTAAATTTCACCTTAAGAGATGGAATATGATGCATTTTGGTAACTTTAAGGTTATGAAGAGGAATTCCCAGGCATGCCTTGATGTGATTACTCACCAAATTCAGGATTTTGATTTCTCTGATGCTTTGGGTCAAGCGGAATCCAAGGCTGTGAGAGTAGTGGAGGAGTGGGAGCTTCAGGAGGAGATCTTCTAGAAGCAAAAGGCTCAGATTGATTGGCTTCAGGAAGGGGACAAGAATATTGCTTTCTTCCATCATTCTGTGCAGGCTCGTCGCAATAGAAGTTGTATCTCCTCTCTGGTCACTGCAGATGGGATTCATATTTCTTCTTTACAGGATTTATCTCGTGAGGCTAGATAGTTTTATTCTGCTATTTTTTCTGAGGATTCACCCCCTGCAAAAGAGGAGGAGAATTTGATCCTTGCTTGCATTCCTTCCCTGATTTCGAAGGAGATGAATGATTTCCCTGATTTCTTTGCTTGAATTGGAAGAGGTTGTTTTTGGGATGAATAAAGGTGAAGCCCCTGGTTCAGATGGTTTTCCTGTTGATTTTTTTTAGGAATTTTGGGATATTATAAGTTTGGATTTGTTGGAGGTTGCCCAGGAATCTCTTCGCAATAAGCAGATGCTTCGGGCCATGAACTCCACTTTTTTGGTTCTCATTCCTAGAAAGGAAGGAGCTGATCAGCTTGAATTCTTTCGACCTATTGCTCTCTGTAATGTGGTTTACAAAATTATTACTAAATTGATTGCAGAGAGGCTCAAAGTTTGTCTTCCTTCTGTAATCTCTGAGGAGCAAGGAGACTTTGTGGCTGGCAGACAGATCCTGGATGGGGTGGTGGTTGCCTTTGAAGTCATTCACTCTATGGTGACTTCTAAGGATAAGTCTATGTTTATAAAGTTGGATATGGCCAAAGCTTATGATAGAGTTAAGTGGCATTTTTTGCAGAAAATTCTTTTAGGCTTTGGTTTTAGTCCAGATTGGGCCAATTGGGCTATGAGTTGTGTTACCTCTTCCTCTTTTTCTATTCTTATGAATGGGGAACCTTTTGAACTTTTTGAGGCTTCCAGGGGCCTTAGTCAAGGAGATCCTCTTTCCCCATATTTGTTTATTATTATGGTTGAGGGGCTGGGCATATTTCTTAAGTCATGGGCTTCTTAGGGCAGGATTCAAGGTTGGTGTTGGGGCAATGGGCTACCGCAACTCTCTGATCTTCAGTTTGTGGATGACACTTCTCTTATGGGGAGGGCTCGCCTTTAGGAGGCTGTTTCTTTTAGGTAGGCTTTGGATATTTACCTTGCTACTTCCGGTTAGAAAGTCAATGAGCACAAGTCTTCTATCTTCTTTTTTAATACTCAAGCTATTCAATGGCAGATTGTTGATATTTTGAGGTTTCAGATTGGGTCTCTTCCCTTTGTCTATTTGGGAATACCTCTTGTTGTTGGTAGGTAGCCCAAGTCTTCTTGGAAAAGCTTGCTTGATAAGTTGCGCAGTAAAGTCAATCATTGGACTCACCATTGGATTTCTACTACTGTAAGAGTGACTCTTCTGAAGTCTGTTATCTAGGCTCTTCCTATTTACAGGTGTTTTGTCCAAGCGGCTCTTTTGTATTTCCTAAGGGAATTTGATGCTCTCTCATGACAGTTTCTTTGGAGTGGTAATTTGCAGTCGGCCAAGTGGAGTCTTGTTAAGTGGGATTTGGTGTGCAGGCCGCAAAAAGAGGGGGCCCTTGGATTGCGTTCTGCTATTTTGAATGGGAAGGCTCTTGTTGCAAAGTTATATTGGCGCTGGTGTACTAATCAACATCAGCTTTGGGCCCGTATTCTTACCCATAAGTATCATAAGGATGTTAACACTTTTGATGTTCCTTGTTTTCTTTTAGAAGGAAGGGGATCTATGATTTGGAATACCCTCAAATCGGGGGCTCAGTTGGTCAAGAAGGGGCTTTTTTGGATTTGTCATATGGGTTCTCAGACTCTTTTTTGGTGGGATTCTTGGGATGGTCACCCTCCTATTCTTTCTGCTTACCCCCACCTCCAATCTCTTTGTGATCATTTTACTACTGCAAGTTGGAACATTGTTGAGCATTATAAGTCTATTAGGAATATTAGACTGGCTGTTAGCCTTAGATGGAAGCACTCCTCAAATTGGTTGCTAGGAGAGTCAGAGGGGGATAGACAAGAGTTGGCTCAGATTCTTGCCTCACGTGAATGTAATTCTGTGGCAAGGCAGAATGTCCTGGCTTGGAGTAATAGTGATTTATTTGGTAAGTACTTTGTTTCAGCAGGTTATGGTGAGTTTCTTAGGCAGGTGTTTGGAGACATTGAGGTTCTTTGGTGGAAGCATATGTGGAATAAATTTTATTGGCCCAAGTGCAATTTTTTTTTTCTTTATGTCTGTGGCTCGTGGTCCAGAACAGGTGTCTTACTTGGGATAACTTGTGCAAGAGAGGGTTCTAGGGCCCCTCGATGTGTGTTTTGTGCTATAAAAGTGAAGAGAGTGTCTCTCATCTCTTCTTCTAGTGTCCCTTTTCTAGGAGGCTTTGGCACCTTTGGTGGACTATGTGGAACCAGGCCTACTGGCATGTCTCTTCTTTGGCAAAGTTCTTTTCCCGGTGGGGGAAGGACCCTTTTAAGACCTCTTTTCTTCGAGTTACTTGGGCTCTGGGATTGACCTTTATTATCTGACATATCTGGTTGGAGAGGAATTGTAGGATTTTTCAAGATGTGCAGTTGGTTTTCCAACATTTGTGGTGTAGGATTCTTCATTTTGTGGGAGACACTACTGCGGCTAAGTGTGACTTGGCTGAGGGTGTGGATCTTAGAGAGGTTGTCTTTTGTACTTGTCTTAATCTTCCTCTTCAGTGGGGTGCTGCTTAGAGAGTTGGTCAGATCATGAGAAATAGATGTCGTCATCCCCTTCGGAAGATAAGTAGGGATGGGCGTTGGTGTCCTCCTCCTTAGGGTGTGTTGAAAATCAACACAGATGGCTCTTCTTGTGGAAATCCTGGCCATGCTTGTATTGGAGGTGTTAGGCGGACTAGTTTTGGAATTGTTGAGTTTATCTTTTCTGTTTATAAGGGTTGGCATACTAACAATGTGATGGAGGCTCTTGCCATTCTATGTGCTATGGAGCATGGTTGTGCTCTCAGGTGGAGACAAATAATTTGTGAATCTGATTCTTAGGTGGTAGTAACTTTGCTGAAGAGGCAACAACTATAGGATGCTAGTTGGCATTTGGCTGTTATTATGAAACAAATTCTTAATCTGTGTGCTTCCTTGGATTATGTTTCTTTCTGTCATATTCCGTGTGAATGGAATGGGGTTGCAGATTGTTTGGTTAAATGGGCTTCTGATCATTTGCATGATTGGAATATTGTGGAAAGGGGTCCATTACCACTGGATTTGTCACAAAAGTTGGACCAATTAGTGGAGATTGATAGGGCTGTGTAATGCCCTTGCTTTGTAGTGTTCTTTTTGGTTTGAATAAATTTTTAATGAGATGGTCAAAAACCATCCACCACCTATCCCAAAAAATATCCCCTATCTTTGGAGTTGGCATCAATAAATAAGCAATACTTTGCAACTTCCATGAATGAACACATTGGTTCTCAGATCAACAAATAATGCACATAAATAATTTTTTTATTTTTTTTCACTTATTTATATGATAATTTGTGGTTTTTTTGTGTTTATTTGACCATTAACATAGTGTATGTGAGAAACAATAGATTTCAATGATGCGGCAAGGACTCTTTGATTTGTGTTTGTTGCATTTGAATTTTTAATGTTTCAACCAATGTTTGAAGTTTTTTTTCGTTTGCATCAATTTGTCCTAATATATTTGCTTGTGTCTCAAAAGGATGGTTTTTGAATTACAATTTGGAGGAGTTGAAGGATTTTCATTTGCTATTTAAAAAAAAAAAAGAATCAAAATAATTGAAAAATAAATTTATTTTAATTTAAAACACTAAAAACATATAATCTTACTTCTTTGACCTCACATATGTCACGATCACATGGTGTTGGGTTAAATACACTGCAATAGATTACAAATGTGCTTACACTATTCCTCTATCACATATGGGTGTTGGAGAGAAGTAGGTTCAATTTGTTATTTTTTTCTTTTATAAGAAACAAGAATGTTATAATGCTCTCCTATCTTTGTGAACATGCCCTAGACTTCCATCAAAGAAGAGTTTGGATTACTTTTGAAGATATACAAAATCATAAAATTTTGTCCTACTTGCGGGACAAATCAAGTATTCTTAGAAAATACATGTTTTAAGTCTGGAGGGACTCCATCTAAGGCATTTTTATTGAAACCCTTTGGATAGTACTCCCTTAGGGTTAAAATAAATCCTCAGTGGATTATCTTATGCGCCTCTTAAAATGTTGCTTCTAAATTATCTTATGTGGATTGTCTTAGAAGGAATGCAGAAACAAGAAAAGAGTGTAGAATCCTCCACAAAAAAGTCATTGAATGAAGGTGATTCTAATGCTTTGTTTATCTCAGTTAACACTATCAGTGGTGATACTAGGATTATTGATTTAGGTTGCTCCTACCATGACTCCTCACAAGGAGCAGTTTTCTACTTATTCAACTTATGATGGAGAAGAAGTTTCCTTGGTGATAACATCACAGAAGATTGTTCATAAGGGAAAGGTAAAGTTGTGTTCAATTATGGAAGGGTTAAAACCCTAGATGGTGTTTTACATACTCTAGTACTTGCGAGAAATTTACTTTCAGTATCCAAGTTGAATGATTTTGGAATGAATGTGATATTTGACAAGTCTAGTTGTAGGTTGGTAAGATGGAGTTGGAGTTTGATGATTGCTAAGAATATTGGATAAGGACTTTGTTTAGGTTTAATACCTCCACTTTTTGTAACTCTGTCGATGTAACTAGAATTGAAAATGCATGTATATTTTAGCACCATAGATTGGGTCATATAAGTGAAAAAGGTATTAGGACCATTAATAAAAAGTTAGTTGACGATATTTCTGATTATTCTATTGGTAAAAATGACTTTTGTAAACTTTGTGTTTTTGGTAAATATGATAGGTCATCATTTCCTAATGGGACTAAAAAATCTAAGAGATTGTTAGAGATGTTGAAAATGAAGGTGAAATTGTAGCTTAAAACTTGTAAATCTATGTGACTATAGATTTAATTAAGTGTTCTTTGTCACAATTCTTTGTGTATGGTTATCTGTTTAGATCAATTTTACCAATTGTAGAAAGAGATAGAAGATTGTAGAAGAATGAGACAAGAAGATAGAAGTGACAGTATATACGTGGAGAAACCCTTTCAGGAAAAAACTCCACCAGAATCAAAAGTGCTTGTATTATTTAACCTTGGAACAAGATTACAATAATACTGTATCAATCCTTGATTGATATGCTACCTTTGCCTTCAACAATCCTTCTTCACAACCTGTACAAAACTCTCATAAAATTTCTGCAACACAAGCTATCCATGCATTCCATGTGACCAAGCATGAATCCACACATCTCATGCCATGCTTCAAACCCTCACACATGCACAAGCTCAACCTACTAACCTGCTGTAAACTCTGATGCACTTGCTGCAATTAATAGACAATTAATGAGCATGTAAACTCATAAGAGTTATCAAATACAAGAGCATAAGTCTCCTCTCAAAAATCTAACCATTCAACTTATAATGAAACATGGCAGAACTTAGATGTAAACCTCTCACATAAAGTAGATCAAACTTAGCCAAACATTCCCATAACAAAGGGGAATATGCCCAAAGCCACTAACTATCTCTTGTACCTCTCCTACCCAAATCCTTAGAACTAACTCAAGTTCAAGATTGCAAGGGGAACAATATAAATACATAAAATCATGCATCTACTTCTCAACAATCATGTAGAACTCAATTTTCAAGACTAATGCATAAGAGAAGACAAGATACATATAAACAGTGCATCTAATAATTAGGCAGGCAACACCTCTTAGATCATTTACCTACCGAGTAGACCAAGAGTGGAATACAAGATTGTCCTGTGCATACAACACCAAGCAATATAGGCTTTCAATAAAGACAACCTTCTCATTAGGTCTATGATGGACTCACATCCATTTCCAGGTGTAGGCTCCTCAGTCTTTACTGTTAAATTTTTTTATAACAAGTAACCATTCCAACACATATCTCTTAACATAAGAAATATCCAGCCTAACCCAAGTCTCTCTAGTATCCATGAGCACCCACCAATTAATCCATGCTAATTTCAAATGCAACCTGCATAATCATGAAGCTCCAAGCAAATGATTAATACTCAAAACCAAAAAAGAACTACATCCTCTCCAAAGGAAGAACAATAACACCTTTACCAAAGACTCTAAGGGTCCTCCATGAAACAAGATGTTAAAAACTCTTCAAATTACATGAAGATAACCATATCCTAGCAAAGCTCCCACTGAACTATGCATGATACCGAGCTATACATGGCAACAAGATAAACATCAAACCATCACTGTTAAAAGCTCCCACTGAAACATGTAACCAAGCTATCCATGACATCGTGATAACCATCTCCTAAATGAAGACCATCCATGGCCTCAACACAATCAAAGAATCCGTTGTAAACAACACAGCTCCCAAAAGCTCAAGAAAACCATAATCTCTAAACCAAGAAGATGAAACACACTTCTTTTACAAATTTGTAATAACACAAAAGCTCCCACTACAACCAAAAAACCTTCAAAATTTTAAGAGAAAGGTGCCCCAAACTCTACCCAACCGTTAGCTCTGATACCAAATGTTGAAAATGAAGGTGAAATTGTAGCTTAAAACTTGTAAACCTATGTGACTGTAGATTTAATTAAGTGTCCTTTGTCATAATTCTTTGTGTATGATTATCTGTTTAGATCAATTTTACCAATTGTAGAAAGAGACAAAAGATTGTAGAAGAATGAGACAAGAAGATAGAAGTGACAATATATATGTGGAGAAACCCTTTCAGGAAAAAACTCCACCAGAATCAATAGTGCTTGTATTATTTAACCTTGGAACAAGATTACAATAATACTGTATCAATCCTTGATTGATATGCTTCCTTTGCCTTCAACAATCCTTCTTCACAACCTGCACAAAACTCTCATATACTTTTTGCAACACAAGCTATCCATGCATTCCATGTGACCAAGCATGAATCCACACATCTCATGCCATGCTTCAAACCCTCACACATGCACAAGCTCAACCTACTAACCTGCTGTAAACTCTGATGCACTTGCTGCTTCAAACCCTTAATGAGAATGTAAACTCATAAGAGTTATCAAATACAAGAGCATAAGTCTCCTCTCAAAACTCTATGCCTAGATTGTGCAAGTAGAGTTCCACACTGTAACATGAAGTCAAAACCAAAGTCTCCTCAATTTAGGCACCCCAAACTGAACACTTAACTGATCGTTGGTCAAGAAAATATCTTGTAAGCATCACCTCAAAGTTGGCGCCCGATAATGGGCCCATTAATCGAGCCTTGTAAATATCTTCTCATGTAAAAGGTGTTAACTCAAAGATGCCAACTTGGGCGCCCAAGGTGGGTCCAAGTCAATCTTAGTTAACTGAAACATATCTCTCCACCAAGTCATGCAAACATTATGCATGATTGATCATCCCCACTTAACTGAATGTATCCACCTATTAGCTATCATACAACTGAAGTCATTAGTCATGCCACTCAAGTCAACTGAAGTCAACTAGCATTCAACTCAAACTAACTACATGTGCAACTAAAGATAACTGAACTTAACTTAATTGAATTGAACTCCACTCATGTAAATATCAATCCCTAACTTGTAGGATCTTTACATGCATTACTGAAGTGTTATCAATCCTCCAAACAATTAACTTAAGCAAGGTGGGTTCCACCTTCCATGTGGGCGCCCCATGTGCTCCTATTTTGTAGGAACTCTTCTTGGACGTCCCCACATGTTCCTATCATTTAGGAATAATTACAAATGTCAATTTATATGTTCATTTCATTCAAATTTAATCTCTTTCTAATCCTAGTGTTGGGGAACACTTTCCAAGGACTTAGGAGATACATGAAATATGTTTAGGATTGCAATTAAATGGCATCCTATTCCCAACAAGAGATCATTCATTTAGATGTGTTTGGACTAGAAGATGTTGACTCTTTTGAAAAATCTCATTATATTACTTCCATTGAAGATGTCTCAAAATACACTTGGATTTATTTTATGCATGCAAAACCTAAGGTTTTCACTAGGTTTAAAGAATTTAAAGCCTTAGTTGAGAAACAAATAAATTATAAGATAAAGGTGTTGAGATCTGACAATGGGGGTAAATATTATTTTAGGGAATTTGACGAGTTTTATAAGAATGCATGTATTTCTTGGTAGAAGACTACTCCTTATAATCCCAACAAAATGGGGTAGAATAAAGAATTAATTGAACCTTAATAAAAAATCTAGGAGCATGTTGAATGGTGCTAAGATTGATAGATGCTCTTGGGTAGAGGTTGTAAGTACTGCTTGTTATTTGATTAATAGATCTCTTTGTTCAACTCTTGTTGATAAAACTCCTTATGAAGTGTGGATAGGTAGAAAGCCTTTTGTTTCACGTTTAAGGGTCTTTGGTTGTAAGACTCTTTTTCATGCACCTCAAGAGAAGCGTTGTAAGTTGGATCCAAAAGCTCATAAATACATTTCATAGGTTATGGTGAGAATGGAAATGTTGATGGTGATTTTAGCACAACCAACTTTGAGTAACAATAGATCACTACTCTTGAAAAATGAGAATTCCTACTCCAAGGTTCCTTTATGGTTAGGTCTTGAACATGACGGATAACTTAGTGGTCTATTTGATTAGTTTAACAAGGGCCCTTTGTTGGCATCCTAAACTTCCAAAATACATAATCTTAGATCCAATCAGAAATAACATACACAAAATATTTTGAGTGCATATATGTTTTTATTTCATCTTGAACATTTAACAAGCTTAGAAAATCTAAAACATTTTCCTACTCTCAAGATTTAAAATCAATCCTAAATTATGTGATTCAAGAATTATCAAAAGAGAATGAAGGTTGAAGTGAAATAACTAAAATTAAATAGATAATGATATATCCAATTCTATTTGTCAAATCTGAATGGTTAAGTTAAATCAACGATACTACATTTATCAACATTCACAAAAATCACATGCAATAACAATGTTATCTTTTGAGGGAAAACACAACAATAGATTTTTAAATTGCATCTAATTAGACCACCATATTACATAAAAAAATCTAAGACGCAACTTTACTTAAGATCATAATAAAATATAGATTTTACCAAATTATTCAATCTAGACAAATGAAATGAAATATACCATCACCAAGATTAGATCATTTGAGAAATAACAAGCATGATACTTCAATTTCCAAAAATGTAATCAAGTTACAAAATCTTAGTAGAATATCCACGTTGAAAAAAATATACATAGTTCACTATAATTCAAAAAAAATTCTAACCCCTATAAATATTTCAAAAGAAGATATAAATAGGAACTGGGTGTCCCGAAATTATGGATTTGAAAGAGTTCAATTGAAACTTAAATAGAGGTGAAATGCCTTGATTGAAAAAAACAAAACTAACTACAAATTGAACTAAAAACCAATACACCAAGTAGGAAGTCATGTACAAATTGGTACTTCTTAGGACATCCACCAATTGGTCACACAAGTTATCATTAATAATGGTAGCCCAATCAATCCTCTTGTCTCCAGAAATGGTCAATATGTTGTACTTTTCCTTACATTCCTCTTTGAATTGACTCCTATGTTGTAATTTTCTCATTTTTAGTATCAACTTCCTTAGTTATAGCAATAGTTGGTTTGTGATAAAGTTGATACGTGCAATGCTCTTCTTCTCATAGTGAGTTAGAGCTCGTTGAACATTGATATAATCATACTTATGAAAGGTGAGAATGCCAAACACCCTCTCTATCATATCATAGCTTATGTCCAAAACCACTTCTCTTGATGGTCCAATGATCTTCCTTTGTTTATGATCATTGTATACACCTAAAAATGGTCACATCACATAGTCTGGTAATTAATTAAATATTTTTAATATTTAATTAAATCTCTGAATTTCATCTGCATATAAATAAATTTAAATAATTTATTTATATTGTTCATTATTTCATTTCGATTAAATAAATAAACTTTATTTAATCATCTTTTCGTATTCGTTTCTTAATTAATTAAATAAACATTACAATTTATTTATATTAATTATCAATAATCTTGGCTTGAATATTTTATTCAAATAAAGATTAAGTATTCTTTTCTTCTAAATTCCATTTACAATTAAATATTCCAAAATATTTAATT
This sequence comes from Sequoia sempervirens, assembly GCA_007258455.2. Lineage (NCBI taxonomy): Eukaryota > Viridiplantae > Streptophyta > Pinopsida > Cupressales > Cupressaceae > Sequoia > Sequoia sempervirens. Next base: position 19,216 of record VDFB02276054.1, on the reverse strand, counting down.
AATTCCTTTCTAAAGTCACATTACAATTAAATATTTCAAAATATTTAATTAATTCTTCTAAAGTCTATTTGCAAATTAAATATTCTAAATATTTAATTAAATCTTCTATAGTTCTAAAATCAAAAATCAAACTCACATAAATGAAATTAAATAAATTTATTTATTTAATTAATTTGGGGATTATCTTCAACAACCGTGAAACAAAACTGCCAAAACAGAAAATTAAATTCCTCTGTTTCTGTGCAAGCTTGTTCCCGTGGGTTGAAGACAGGCATCCATTCTTCTCTCCAACCTCCCAACCTCTTCCATTTTCTTCTCAACCTCTCCATCTCTCACCATTCAAACTTACCAGACAACCTTACAGCCGTTGATCCTTGCCAGCCAGGATTTTGCCTGCAAAAAGCTATAAAAAGGACTACCGGGTCTTTGAAATCATATAGAAGCTTTCAACAGATAAACTATAGCCAAATTGCAAATAGCATAAGCCTTTTAGCATTCTCATTTCATAGCATAGAATAATATCATAGCATATCATGGCCAATCATCCACATAGTTTAGTTTTAATTTACAGCCCCTGTGCATATCCGTCAGCATTCTCACCTCCACCAGCATATAGGATAGAGAAGCTTTATCACTTTGCATACTCATTCTGCAGATTGCCATTTGGAGAAGCCAAGCTTACACAATCTGAGAGCAGCAGCTTCAAAAGAATCACTGGAGATAGAGAAAGTGGAACGACTCTGAAGAATTCTTGTTTATTTAATTTCACTTCAATTTCTTCAGTTTAATGTTTCATTTGTGTTTTGTTTAATCCATTTTGGTTACTCATATTAACATAACACATTTTTGGCGCCCACCGTGGGGCTCTTGCCCCCAATTCTCACATCTTTTTGCAGGTTTTTCTGACAGGTTACGGTCAAAAACAGCGGATTAGCGCAAGAAACACGCTTCAGCAAAAGTTATACCCAGTACAACGCTCTTAAATACTTCCGCAGCGCCCTTGAAGACTTATGCAGCGCCCTTGAATACTTCTGCAGCGCTCTTGAAGACTCCTGCAGTGCCCGTGAAGACTCCTGCAGCGCCCGTGAAGACTTCTGCAGCACCCTTGAAGACTTCTGCAGCTCCCTTGAATACTTCTGCAGCACTCTTGAAGACTCCTGCAGTGCCCGTAAAGACTCCTGCAGCGTCTGTGAAGACTCCTGCAGTGCCCGTAAAGACTTCTGCAGCGCCCGTAAAGAATCCTGCAACGCCCATGAAGACTGTTATAGCGCATTTATAGAAAACCTGCAAACTGTAATTTGTAATTTGAATACAGTTTGACTGAATCCGACGCGACCACGGACAGTAACAAACTTTAAAATGGAATGAACCAATCCTAGGGTAGTCACATAAATGGAATGAACCAATCCTAGGGTAGTCACATAAATAAAAAATGAAGCAATCCTAGGGTAGACACTTCATTATTTCATTTTGGGACTAAAATGAACTAATTGTTTGTGTGAAGCAACATCTTCACTTAGCATAGCAAAACTTTTATTTTGTGCTTAAAACGAAATCTTTGTTTGCTTTGCTTAAACGGTGATAGGCCTATGCTCTCCCCTTAACTGGGTGATCAAAATGCCAAACTCATCAATTTCCCTTTATGCAATTTCTAGTTTTATTAAATCCTTTTAGAGAGCTTGCTCTTGTGGGAAAAAGTACTCACCCAAGAGGAACGACTCAAGTGGGTTCAAGCCAAAGCCAGGCTATTCCGCCCCACTCTAAAATTTAAAGCAAAATTGGGGAAACCCTCTTTTGACGGTAGTGTGAATTGATAACCATCCCCAAAGCCTTTGTTCTAAAGGTAGGGAGGTCTCTCGAGGGAGTCTATCAGTTGCCACACCGAACAGAAACCCTTACTACAAACTTAGTGTAGTATCTTACCGAGTCAGTTTCTGAACGTCATAATAATCACAGTGCAGGGGAGGGAAGAATCTACCCCCAAGATACTCACCATATAATTGCCAAGGATTGTTTGCTCAGGGGATCCGGTATCCACTTCCGTCACTCTGAGTACGCACCTGGAAAAGAAAAAAACACGGGCACCTTTTTGGGGGTGACATGGCTGTGTGAGTCGACGCAGTTCTAAGATGTGGGCTGTTGATTACTATGATGACCTACTTGAGTACTAAGAGTGAGTCTGTTTGATCTATTTATCATGTGTAAAACCCGTTAAAACAATTTTTGAAAAACATTTTGGTCATACACTTGATGTTTAGATAGGACTTAAAACAACTATTTTACAAAGTTTGATGTGTTTTCAATACATTAATTCAATTAAGATCATCCAACACTCCCAATCACATTGATTACTCTCATGTTATGAGATTAGAAATCTACAACCTTTGTTAAAAAATCTGTTTTCAAAAGGATTAAAAAGCCAAAGAAAACCCTTAGCTACAAGAAACTATTGAAGAAAAGACGATTCTTCTATCAAAGCCGAAAAGTTTTACTCAAATATAGAACCTTTCTTCATAGGTATCATGATTGTGTTACAGGTTTCACCGATGATTATGCTATAGAACCATTGTACTCACAAGCTTTCTTTCAAAGAAGAGCCCTTTCTCAAAGGCATAACCATAGTCAACGTATTCGTTTCTGCTATATTCCCCAACCTACAATTGAATATTCTACTCGTCCAAATCAAATTTTGCAATAGATAACTCAGATCACATTAGGCATCCATCGCAAAATCCATCTTTTTACAAAGCTATGATCAAAACTTTATAAAGTGCAAAATCATCATTTTCTTGATCTTTTGCTTAAATTCCCATCAACAGGATTTTCATCCTTTCAATTAGGGAACAACACAAGCTAAAGATTAGAAACCTTTGTAAGTCATAGAATCTTCATTCTATCCTGACTTTTATATCCATCACAAATTGCACTATTTCATTCTTTTGATCGAAAGTTAGTAGAATTTGGAACAAAACTTATGCCTGTTTCCACGAGATCTCGAAAACATATGGAAAAAGATGAAGGAGAAACTACCACAAGCAAAATGGGTGACCATAATGAGAAAGAAGAGGAAACATTTAATGTTGACGAATTAACAAAAGAAAAGCTTCAAGAAGTAGAACAAGATCCCCAATTCCATACTCTTATGGAAAGGGTTTTAGAACGAAACAAAGAAAGATATTTTCTTTCATTAGCTAATCAAGGAGCTAAGTTACCTCACAATTTCGACATAGAAGGGATTAAACAGAATCCTGAAACTCCTCCTAATGACTTTAGTGCCCTTACTCAACAGATAAAAGAATTGCAAGGGCAAATAAAAGAGATGCAAGGGGGTACAACAAAGAAGTATGTTTTGGAAGACATATCTCCTTATCCATTCGATAGGAGTCTTCAAATGATCCCATTTCCAAAACATTGCGAAATCCCTAAATATGATAGGTATAATGGAAAAACCGATCCCATTGACCATGTGAGGGATTTCCGAAATATGAGTCTAGAATTCGCCTATGACGATACCTACTTAATGCGATTATTTCCACGAAGTCTAGGTGTACAATCCATGGAGTGGCTTTCAAAGATCACTCCACCCATCAAAACTTTTGAGGAGTTAATAAATCAGTTTATATCACAATACTCCTACAACATCCAACACCAGATAACAATGCTTGATCTTTGTAAAGTGAAACAAAAAGTAGAACCTTTCACTACGTTCTTGCAAAGATGGAGAAGGTTATTTGCACGATATTCCCATCCTATTCCTGAAAAGGAAAAGATGGATATCTTCATCAATAGCCTAGATCAAGAATTAAGCTATAGGCTTAATCTTCATTGTCCTCATAACTTTGAAAAGTTGATTGAAAACGCAATCACCATTGAAGGGGCCTTGGTTAAATGAGGAGTGATAAAACTTGATAATCCAAGTACATCCAACCAAAACAACAACGATAAAACAAGGTTTTGGAACAGAAATAAAAATGTTGTCAATGATGGTATAGTAGATGCAAATAATCTACAAACAAGACCATCTATCTTTAATCTATCAAGTGCTCCACGAAACAATCAACAAGCAAATACCAACCAACAAGGATGCAACAATCAACAAGGAAAAACCTCCAAGCAAGAAAGCATGACCAATCAAAACACCAAGGATAATCGTGGTAATTTCAATAACAATCTCGGCAATACCCAAACATCAAACCCGTCCAGACCTCCATTCTTTTCAAATAGACGGAATTTTACCACTTTGGGTCAATCTCTTGAGTTTGCTCTCAAGGAGCTTCTTGATAATAAGGTTATCACCTTACCACCACAAAGAGATTATGAGCCTCGAGTCAAACCACCATCATGGAATGACTCGTATTATTGCAATTATCATCAATGTAAGGGTCATAGAATGAATAATTGTCAAGCTTTGCGAAATCTAGTACAAGATTTAATTGACAATGGCACTATTACAATTGAAGGACATCATACCAATGACGATCATCAAGCATTCAAAGATCCTTTACCGAATTATCAAAAGGGGGAAACATCAGATGCAAAAGCCAAAAGCATAAATAATGTTGAAGACAATATAATCCGTCACATCTATGTTGATGATCAACGAGTTAATGTTATCAAAATCAAGGGAAAACAAGAATATCAAAAGGTTAATGTGACTACGAGAGGACAAGCAAAGGTTGTTTTAAAAGGAAGTTCATCTAAAACAACTATTTCCCCTCCAAGTCAATATAATCTGGTTGATCAATTGAGAAAAACATCAGCTCAAATCTCCATTCTTGAACTTCTCAAAATATCCCCCATACACAAGAATATTTAGAAGAAGCTCTTGTAAACACAACTGTCGACACTAATTTGGATGTAAACAAATTTCAAGCCATGGTGGGACATTTGTCTTCCCCCACTTGTCTTTCATTTTTCGAAAAAAATGATGCTTCCATGACACATCCACATAATTCATCGCTCTATCTTGAAGTCATGATCCATAAACACCGAATCAGACGTGTCTTAATAGATGGAGGAGCTGGTTTAAACATTTGTACTTTAAAGCTAATAAATGCCTTGGGAATATCAAAAAATTCTGTTGATCCACGAAGGAAAATAACTATTAAGGCATATGATGATGAAGAAAGAGCTTCTAAAGGACTAATAATGCTACCTATCAGAGTGGGACCTGTTGTGAAAAATACCTTTTGTCAGGTTCTAGATCGTGATCTTTCTTATAACATACTCTTGGGTCGTCCATGGATTCATGATATGCAAGCGGTACCATCAACGTATCATCAATGCCTCAAGTTTCCATATGATGGACAAGAAATAACCATACAAGCTGATTACAATAGCACACAAACTTGTTCAAATCTCCGAGCAACTCAAGACGCCTTTGTGCCACATAATAGGGAAGCTCTTGCTGTTTCTTCTTCCAATCTACAAGGACAACTACAAGAATTGACAAAGAATCTTGACACTAAGCTAAATTTTAAAGTCTTGTTTTAGGTTTGGATGTATTGAAATAGGTTACCTTACCTCCACGATTCCTTCTCTTGGTTTCCAATAGGACCATTTCCTTCATAGCCCATTTTCCGCATGATAGCGTACCCCTTACCATATTGTTAGTTAATGGAAAATTCATTAAAGAGATTCTACTCATCTTTGTATGAAGACTTAGACATTCCCTATCTTCATACAAAGATCAGATGAATCTCTTTGCACATTTTCCATCTACTTTGTGATTGGTATAGAAGCTTGGGATGTGAGGAAAATGCAATATTTTGATTTGGTCCTATGGAAAAAGAAGTGAAGGAATCGAAGGAAGGTAATTCAACCTATTTCAATACATCCAAACCTACCCCTTTGTATATGGTAAAGATAAAGAAGAATCTACTTCACAGCAAGTGCAACCAACTCATGAAGGAGGATCAATGTCAGATAAACCTCATGAATCAGTTTTCCAATTGCAGAATAGTTCAGATACTGATTTTAATGAATATGAATGGGACACCATTTATAATGATGAATTTTGGAGAGACAAACAAGTTGATACCATACACAAATATGCACCTGTTCTCATACAAGGAGAAGGTTCAAGGCCTCCACTTGATTATGTTTTACAAAGCGATCATGACTCAAGTGAGGACGATTCAGATTCTAACGAGATTGACGATCAACAGGAGAATACCATCATAGACCTTGTCTACCATGAAGATGACAACCACATCATGACTTTGACAGTTGAAGACCTTACCCAACCTAATGATCCTATGCCTTTAGTTTATCCAGAACTTATTGATTGGGACAATGATGCACCTATCCACATCCCTACATTTCATGATGATGAGGACATTATAAATTTCCTTTGTTCCTCTAATGAGGAAAACAATTGTTTCATCCAAGAATCTCATACTCATGATTTTGATAAGGAGGGTGTCAAGTCTCTTAGCTGCAAAATAAATGAAATAAAAGATGGATCTATTGGTGAAAACCAAAAAATGGCAGTGATAGATTACAACAAGAGAAAAATAAAGAGCGAATCCGATAGTGAAAACCTCTTTGAGGCACTGAAGGATGAGAAACTTGACACTCTTCCCAAGCATTATCATGAAAGATCTTCTATTTTGATAGAACCAACAGAATCAATCAATATAAGTATAGCAGAGCAGCCAAAAATCTTGCAAATTGCAGCGTCATTAACAGTTGAAGAAGTCCTGAAATTCATGGAGTTCTTGAAGGAGAATCAAATCAATTTTGCTTGGTCGTATGCTGATATGCCAGGGTTAGATCCTAATTTGATAATGCATCATTTATCTATAAACGCAGGGGCAAAACCTGTGAAGCAAAAACTCAGAAAAATGCATCCACATGTTGCATTATTGGTCAAAGAGGAATTAAAAAAGCTTTTGGATGTTGGATTCATTCGAACTATTGACTATGCAGAATGGATTTCTAATATTGTACCTGTTTCAAAGCCATATGGAAGGATTAGAGTTTGTACAAATTTCAAAGATTTAAACAAAGCTTGTCCCAAAGATGACTTTCCTTTGCCCAACATAGACATATTGTTGATTTAACTGCTGGCCATGCAATGTATTCATTAATGGATGGATTTTCAGGATACAACCAGATAAAGATTGCACCAGAGGACCAAGATAAAACAGTGTTCACATGCCCTTGGGGTACCTATTGCTGGAACGTAATGCCATTTGGGTTAAAGAATGCCGGAGCTACTTATCAAAGAGCAATGACAACCATTTTTCATGACAAGATGCATACATTCATGGAAGATTACGTTGATGATTTACTTGCAAAATATCACACATGAGAAGAACATCTAGAAATCTTGTCAAAAATCTTTACCAGAATGGAGAAGTTCAATGTTCGACTCAATCCAAAGAAATGTGTCTTCGGCGTTACATCTGGTAAAATCCTAGGATACATTGTTTCAGAAAAGGGCATAGAAGTTGATCCAAAAAAAGTACAAGCTATAATGGATATGCCACCACCACGAAATATCAGTCAGCTTCGATCATTGCAAGGATGACTACAGTCCATTAGAAGGTTTATAGCTCAACTGGCGGACAAAAGCTTACCATTTACACATTTATTGCATAAAAATGTCCCATTCAATTGGGAAGACAAATGTGAAGCAGCTTTCAATTAGATCAAGCAATATCTTATGAACCCACCAATTTTAATTCCACCCATTCCAGGAAAGCCACTCATAATCTATATTTCAGCAACAAAAGTATCCTTGGGAGCATTACTTGCACAAGAGGATTCTACAGGTAAAGAAAGGGCCATATACTATATCAGCAGAACTTTAACAAGTCATGAATTAAACTACACGTTCATTGAAAAAGCTTGCCTCGCAGTGGTGTTTGCTTCTCAAAAGTTGCGACACTATATGTTGGCTCATACAGTTAAGCTGATAACCAAGATTGATCCACTGAAATACTTATTAAGCAGAGCTACTTTAACAGGGAGACTTGCAAAATGGGTAATGATCTTAAGTGAGTTTGACATTCACTATGTAGATCGAAAAGCCATTAAAGGATAGGTCATTGCAGATCAGTTAGCCGAAGCACCTTTACAAGAAGAAAATCCAATGCACATTGAGTTTCCTGATGCAGATGTCTTCACAACAACAATTCAGAAATCATGGACATTGTACTTTGATGGATCCTACACGCAACAAGGCTCGGGGGCAGGAATTCTTTTTGTCACACCTGAAGGAGATAACATACCAAAATCCTATCGATTGATGTTTCCTTGTACAAATAATATAGCTGAATGTGAGGCATTGCTCATAGGGATAAAAATAGCCTTGGAATGGCGGATTATAGAGCTGCAAGTCTATGGTGATTCACAACTTGTCATTAATCAAATCAATGATGATTATTAGACTAAAGATGATAAGTTGCTACCTTACAAGAACATGGTGGATGATTTCAAAAAGTATTTTGTGTCAATCAAGTTTTCGCAAATCTCAAGGATTGATAATAAAGCTGCAGATGCAATGGCTACAATTGCTTCTTTGTTACAATTGTCAGAAGATCAAAAACAGTACGAATTCTTGGTGGAACAATTGTTTTCTCCCGCCTATGATAATCCTGAGACCCAAGTCATATGTCATTTAACCGGTTCTAATTCCCCTTTATATGGCAAGACTTATACCTATTTAAAAGATAACATCTTACCTCCGGATTTATCTCGAAACCAAAAAAGGAATTTCATACGCCAATCATCTCGTTATACCTTAATTGCCGATATCCTTTATCGACGTGGTCTTGATGGTACACTCCTTCAATGTCTTGAACATGATGAATCTGAAAAAGCCTTACAAGAGGTTCATGGTGGTATTTGTGGGACTCATTCAAGTGGTTTGACCTTAGCCAAGAAACTTGTCAAGATAGGATATTACTGGCCTACCATGGAGAAAGATTCTTTTACTTTTGTCAAGAAGTGTTCTAAATGCCAGATCCATGGGAATCTTATTCATGCACCTGCATAGGAGCTGCAACCTTTTACTCCGACATGGCCTTTTTCTCAGTGGGGACTAGATCTTGTTGGAAAAATTCATCCTTCATCATCAAATGGGCATAAATTTATTATCACAGCTATGGAGTATTTTACAAAATGGATTGAAGCTGTTCCTTTGACAACCGTGACCGGTAAACAAATATCTTCATTCATCTTGAATTACATCATTTGTAGATATGGAATTCCTAATTCTATCATTACTGATAATGGGAGGCCTTTCAAGAATCAGGATGTAGATGAACTTTGTGAAAGATTTCACATCCAACACAGGTTCTCTACACCTTACTATCCATAAGGTAATGGTCAAGCGGAAGCTTCCAACAAAACAATCTTGAAGATCTTGAACAAGACAGTAAATGATGCCGGTCGTGATTGGCATGTCCAATTAAATCCAGCTTTGTGGGCATACAGAACCAGCATTCGCACACCAACAGGAGCTACACCATATGCCTTGGTCTGGGCGGTAGTCTTACCACTAGAGGTTGAAATACCTTAGCTTAGGGTCTCACTCAAGGGATTGATAAATGGTAGAGACATAAAATATCACCGTCTCCAGAGTTAAAGCTGTTGATGAAGGCGTCGATATGTAGGTGACCATTTTGAAGGGTTATCAGCGAGATTATGTCCGTGCTTCACAATCACAGAGTTAAACCACATACATTTCAAGTAGGTGACTTAGTCTTGAGAGAAAATCCACGTAATCAGCAAGACAGAGAAAAGAAAGGGAAATTTGAACCTAACTGGCTTGGTCCATTTGTCATCATTGCAGCATACGGTTCTGGTGCATATCAGTTATCCACGTCAGAAGGGGACCTGTTTGAAGAGCCGATCAATAGCATTCATTTGAATAAATTCTATGTCTGAATCAGAAAAAGTCCTGAAAAAATCCAAAAAAAACAGAAAAAGTCTTAAAAAAATCCAAAAAAATCAGAAAAAGTCTTGAAAAAATCCAAAAAAATCAGAAAAAGATCTAAAAATCCGTCGAGAAAAGTCTTGAAAAAATCAAAAAATCAGAAAAGTCTGAAAAATAAAATAAAATCGGAAAAATCACGAAAAGTGCAATAAAACAAGTGGTGAAAACGAACAAACGGTAGCTACTTGTGATCAAAACCCTCATCTATTATCTTTATGTCTTGCATTCACTTTAGGCATCATCCATTCATATATATCATCTGTACATATCTTTCATATCCATATCATATGACAGGGATCCTTATGTTTCATCATGGCTTGATGAAATTTGTACATATCCATACTCTTTAGGTTAAGTTTACACTGGGGGCAAAACGCCGAAACATAGACTGAACAAGAGGGGGACAACAAGCTTTTTGAACATCACAAACATATGCAAAATAGTTTGTCAAAACACAACAAACATGGCTGCATCAAATCAATCACAACATGCTTATCCAATGCCAATTGAAATCAAAACAACATGATCCAAAACAAACATCAAAACAAAAACATCAATGTTGATAACCAAGATTGGATGATCTTAATGTGAATAATGTTTGAAATATTTTAGGCAAGATTTGAATGGTTGTTTGATTTTTCTATCATATCTCTGGAGCAATTCAATGATGTACTGAACTAGAAAAGCAAGGAAGGAGTATGATTTTTTTTTTGTCTGTTGTTTGCGAGGAAATCATTAGTACTATGCAAATTGGTCGCGAGACATGCTCTACTACATATCATTGATGACATTTCAGAATTTGCATGGGAAATTGGTTAACTCTTGTCTATTTATGCAAGCAATACTCAGGTCATCTCGGTTCAATTATACCTAGATGCTTGTATTAACTTGCTATATCAAAAATCATGAAAGCAATACTTAGGTCATCACTGGTGCTAACATACCCTTTGATGCTTGTATTAACTTTCAACATTTCAATGCTCTATGATGATACAAAAAGCACAAATAAGCTCTCCAAATGGCAATATTGTATGAATATCCTACATGGTTAGTATAGATTGCATTCATCTTAAAATCTGCGTTTTTGCATTTATAAGATTTTCCCAAAAGCTGGCAAAGTATCAAATGGTTCATATCTTTTCGCATACATGACTGAGTATATTTTGACATTCACAAAAACATCATTTCATACATTTTTCGTACATATTTGCATCAGAAAATCATAAAATCAAAAGCATACATCATAATCAAAACATTTATAAGCATTCATAAATTATATCATCCATCATATTCATATAATCATTCATCAATAGATTTCATTCATCTTATAAATCATGCATACATATATATCATAAGCATAAAATTGAGAAACCATCATATCATAACACATCATGCATATAGAAAATAGACGCATTTATCTCATCATAAATCATCGCTGCATTTCATATATCTCAAGAATGAATGTCAAAATGTACAAGGATGTCAACTACACATGATATAACATCATCAAAAATGAGATCATCTCAGGGTGTATACAAATGTCTCAACAGAGTATCACAAAAACATCATCTACAATGCACTAGGCAGTGCTATCCTCTTATGGAGCTGGTCTGGGACCTGTACCACCTGCACCTGATGGACCTGCTCCACCTGTCCCTGATGGCCCTCCTGGAGGTAATGGCTGTGTCACACCCCTACTGGTAGTCCGAGAGCGACTATGGGTAGACTATGACTGTGTATAACTCTCCCTCCGCTCAGGTGGAACAACATCATGATATCTGGTCCTGTAAAACTCGGCCTCCCGGGTGGCTCTAGTCACCTCTCATCATGTCACCAGGCAAGGTGCTAGCTGCTACTCTCTTTAGACTATCCACCAAAGCAATGGCCTGCTCACCCCACTATCTGGCTGTATCTCTCTCAGCAGTAACTAAAGTCAACTGTCCCTGAAGCTGTGTAATAAGGGTCTGTGCCTGTGCTAGCTGACTCTATAAGCTCTGCACTGTACTCTATAGAGAGGATATCTGACCTAACACCACTAGATCTACTGAAGGTGATGGATCTGTATGTCTCATCCGTGGTCCACCTCTGCCACCTCTCCTACCAACTCTCCTGCCACCTCTATCACCACCCCTGCCACCACCACCCCTACCTCCACCCTCCTCCTCATCATCATCTCCCTCCTCATCATCATCACTATCTCCACTCTCATCATCATCCCCTCCCTCTGAATCGTCACCCTCTGAAGTTGAATCTCTCTGTCGTCTCTGACCGCCTCTCTGTGGTCTTTGTACAGTAACATGAGCGATAGGCTCATCAGGATCAAACATACGTGGTGCAGGATGCTCTAACACATACTGGCTATACTCTAATGTCGTCCCTGCGTCGAGGACATCAACTCGGTAATCCCACATCACCACTCCTAAACTGGTGAACTCTGCAATCGCTGCCTCATAGGAAATCTGTGGACCCCATACTGCAAGCTCTGGCTGTCATCGTGCATAAATGGCAGAACCCACAGGCATACCCTGAATCTGACCCAACTGTTGACACACTCGTCCATCAAGAAATCTCTCAATAATCCATGGAGTACGGCCAATGAGATATCTGGATGTATAGACATAAGGCATCTCCCTCGCATCCTCTGGCCATGCCTCACAATCTACATATGGCTGCCAGCATACTGTATCAAGACCATCCAAGAGACGCTGCCAATGATCTAGTTTGCCCAGTCTCAGCTGAGCAATAATATCGGCATATCCCCATCTATATGAATGGCCAACAGGTCGTCGTCCATGAGTCGCAGGACGCATAACAGCAAAGTGCTCCCATGCCCATATCTGTAATAAAGAACACCCAACAGCAAAACTCCGGCCTCTACCATATACAATATGATGTAGCTCATCATACAAGTGAGCAAGCATGCATGTCCCCCATGCATACCGTGTCCCCTGCATCACCATACTCTCCAACAACGACCCCACCCGACTGCGAACCCCTTCGACCTATGGTCGGGGCACAAGACACCTCCAATGAAGCCTGCAAGTACAGACGGTAAAGGTGGATATGTATCTGTCATCTCGCCCCATGGGATGAAATATCTAGTAATATGATCATCTCTGAAAATCCTCCTCAAAGCATCAGTGCCTCCAGCCTCTCGGCTATCAAAGATCACTATCTCGCCCATCACTGGGATCCTCAAGATGCGATATACGTCCTCAAGGGTCATTGTAATCTCTCTGGTTGGTAAATGAAAGGTGTTGGTATCACTATGCCACCGCTCTGCAAGTGCTGTCAATAAAGCTTTGTTGAGGCGCACCTCAGGCATGTCAAGCAACGCAGTCAATCCACATGCCTCGATCACATCTCGATCTGACTGTAACAGATGTGGAATCAATGTCCATGTACTCGGGAATGTCTCCCGTGACTGCAAAATGCCCAATCTCTCCTGTTGACACATCAACATGACCAAGCAAAATCAATATCAAATCATCACGATTTATCAATCAAATCTAAATCAATCAAACTATTTGTTTTTCATCATCATGGAAAGCAAATAATCACAATCATGTTTGTTTTTAACAACCTTAGAAGCGAACAAATCAATCAAACTATTTGTTTTTCATCATCATGGAAAGCAGATTTATCAACATCCTGTTTGTTTTTAACAACTTTAGAAGCAAACTTATCGATCCTATTTGTTTTTAACAACTTTAAAAGCAAATTTATCAGCTATTATTTGTTTTCCAACAACTTTGGGCACAAATTTATCACTCACAACAACATTCAATCAAGGGCGCTATAGAAAACATCAAAGGCGCTACAAAAATTATCATAGGCGCTACAAGATCAAGGGCGCTACAGAACTAATCAAAGGCGCTATAGAATTCATCATAGGCGCTACAGGATTATATGCGCTACAAAAAACTTTAAGAGCGCTACAAAAATTATCAAGGGCGCTACAAGATTATATGCGCTACAGAAATTGTCATGGGCGCTATGAAAATTATTACGGGCGCTAAAACACATAATTTCACAGTTAAAACATTGAAGAACGTGCAACAAACGATTTTTTTTTGAAAAGCAGCAGTTTCACGAGGTACATACTGGGGGTCCATAGTGCGTCGGCCGCTGATGTCGTCGGATGCGCTCGAAATGGTTCTGGTGAATCGGAAGTGCCATAATTATCTCTCCAGAGCTCAAAATTTACAAATTTTACTAGGTTAAAATGGAAAATGACATGGAAAATGACATTTTTAACCTATTTAAGGGTAAAATTGGTGGATTTTAACACATTTTATCACAGCAGGGGCAATTTAGGTCATCATTTTTCATCTCACATCTTTTTAAGTCATTTTTTTCACATCATAATTTTCAAACGATGAATCGACATCTTCAAAATCATAAAAATCGAAAATTTCACAAAAAAAATTCACAAAAAATCTAAAAACTTCAAAAAAAATCACAAAAATCAAAATATTATCGATTCATCATTTGAGGGGGCATATACCTATCAACATTCGACAGTCAACATCTGGGGCAAATTTCAAAATTCTTTGAAGCAATGCGTAGAACACATCACTTCAAAGAGGGGCAAAATGTATACACCTAAAAATGGTCACATCACATAGTCTGGTAATTAATTAAATATTTTTAATATTTAATTAAATCTCCGAATTTCATCTGCGTATAAATAAATTTAAATAATTTATTTATATTGTTCATTATTTCATTTCGATTAAATAAATAAACTTTATTTAATCATCTTTTCGTATTCGTTTCTTAATTAATTAAATAAACATTACGATTTATTTATATTAATTATCAATAATCTTGGCTTGAATATTTTATTCAAATAAAGATTAAGTATTCTTTTCTTCTAAATTCCATTTACAATTAAATATTCCAAAATATTTAATTAATTCCTTTCTAAAGTCACATTACAATTAAATATTTCAAAATATTTAATTAATTCTTCTAAAGTCTATTTGCAAATTAAATATTTTAAATATTTAATTAAATCTTCTATAGTTCTAAAATCAAAAATCAAACTCACATAAATGAAATTAAATAAATTTATTTATTTAATTAATTTGGGGATTATCTTCAACAACCGTGAAACAAAACTGCCAAAACAGAAAATTAAATTCCTCTGTTTCTGTGCAAGCTTGTTCCCGTGGGTTGAAGACAGGCATCCATTCTTCTCTCCAACCTCCCAACCTCTTCCATTTTCTTCTCAACCTCTCCATTTCTCACCATTCAAACTCACCAGATAACCTTACAGCCGTTGATCCTTGCCATCCAGGATTTTGCCTGCAAAAAGCTATAAAAGGATTGTCGGGTCTTTGAAATCATATAGAAGCTTTCAACAGATAAACTATAGCCAATTTGCAAATAGCATAAGCCTTTTAGCATTCTCATTTCATAGCATAGAATAATATCATAGCATATCATGGCCAATCATCCACATAGTTTAGTTTTAATTTACAGCCCCTGTGCATAATCCACAGCCCCTGTGCATATCCGTTAGCATTCTCACCTCCACCAGCATATAGGATAGAGAAGCTTTATCACTTTGCATACTCATTCTGCAGATTGCCATTTGGAGAAGCCAAGCTTACACAATCTGAGAGCAGCAGCTTCAAAAGAATCATTGGAGATAGAGAAAGTGGAACGACTCTGAAGAATTCTTGTTTATTTAATTTCACTTCAATTTCTTCAGTTTAATGTTTCATTTGTGTTTTGTTTAATCCATTTTGGTTACTCATATTAACATAACACAATCATAATGTTTTGTAAAAGATAGAACTAATTCCAAGGATTATATTGACATTGGAAATGCAACTACTCCCACCAATCCTATGTTTGCCAATGATGTTGTCATGGTTGTCCTATCTTCTACTCAATTAACCCTTTGCAAGAAATCATCCATGTTCACATGTCCCAACTTTGCATCCCCAAGATGAATTTATGGATAAAACATCTTAGAAGGTGGGTGGTATCCTTTGTACTGGTACTTCATCTTTGCTCCTTCTTGCATGCTTCCTACATATCCAACAAACATCCATTAATTGATATTTTTAATATGGGTAATTACACATTTGTTAGCCAATTTTGAATAATATTCACTATCGACCCTTGAGTTTTTCATTAATTCATGTTCCTTGGAGTGACATGCTTTAAGTTTTATACTTAGTAAAAAAATGCGTCTTCTTGGGAATCAAGTTTTGGGAATACCTCTTGACTCATGCTAATTGTCTTAAAATAAGTGACATTTATTTAGCTCAAAATCCTTTGATTGACTTTACAAATTTACAATTTTCTTCAAAATATCAGTGAGCATTAAGGAAATCATTCAATCCTTGGTGGTCAAAAGTCAAGTTGCTATACTATGTGTTGATGCAATCTTTCGAGGATCGAGCTTCAAGAACATGTTTAATCTCTTGTCTCATCAGACTCATAAATGCTAAGAAGTAGGACCAATATTCAATATATGAAGGATTTATGAAATAAATCACAAAGACTAGATTTGTTAAGGAAAATGCTATTGGGTGTTGGGAATTGGGGACAACCTCTACCATTTGTGAAAGAATTGGTTTAGATGTTAGAGCAAAAACCAGATCACTAAAGACCAAAACATTCACACCAAATTCATAAGGTAAAATCGTCGAGGATCGAGGTTCAAGGATATCCCTTACCCTATAGTACCCAAGAGCATTATATCTTCAAGAAAAACATAACAAATCCAAGCAAATCTCGCCAAGTATCCCAACACATTCAAAATTATCCATAGGATTTGTTCCTCATCTTGTTTCAAGCCTTGTCCAGTTTTAAATAAATCAACTCGTCATTATCAAGATATATCATTCCCAATCCTTACATTGCTTTAAGGACATATCAGTCTCACATCATCAACACTATCATCACCATCAATCTAACTTTGACTTTTAGTTTGACTAGGGGCAAAATCTTATCTTTCTAAATAGATTTTTATATGTTTGCTTGCTTGTGTGTCCTTTCGTTTTGATTTGTATATATGTTGGGCCTTAGGACATCTAAAAATAAACAACATCATGGTCTTTCATATCATTGTGTCATATATCATATTCTTTCATGCAATTTCTTTTTATTTTGGGCCAATTCACACATGAAAAAATGTCATCATGATTTTCCATATATGATGCATCCTGACATAACTATAAAATAGTAGGTTTCTTAGAGTTAAGACTCATATCGTGTACCTTCATGATCATTCATCTTCTTTGCACTTCTCCAAGCTTCATTCATCACTAAACCTATCTAAATCTATCTTTTCCTCTCATCTTTAACCATGTAGTATTTCTTCTATCCATTTTGAGAGAACACCTATGCTCTTTAGACCCACCTATCCTATTGAGTGGGAATTCCTAAATCATCCAATCAAATCTTAATATAAATTATCAATTCTAGAGGCATTTCCCCCTTTCCTCACCATGTGTTTATATTTACTTTATTTGAAACATCATTATTTTAGAAAGAGGGAAAAAATCTACACTTATTTTTCATCAATCTAACATTATATTCTAACACCATGTAGCATCCTAGTCATATCCTACTCCTATTTCATACTCCCCTTCTAAACTTCCCCTTTCATTTTCCATCCTTAATAAATTAAATAATTCAAATAATTAAATGCATTTCTATCAATTTTCAAAACAAATAATTAAAATCTATTTCATTTTCTATTTATCCATTTTCAAATAATAAAATATTCATTCTTTTTCTAATAAATGATAAAATTTAAACATTTTATTGTAACCCCCTCCATTATTCCTCCTCTATTTTTATTCTATGCACGCTTATTTATCCAACATAAATAAAAAATAAACATAATCATCTTCACACACTAATATCTCACCTAAGTATTCTTAGCTAGTGAGGATTCTCCACTCTTGTCATTTGATCTCAATCATTCATTAAGATTGAATCTTCATCGTTCATGTTCCCATCCATAATCCTATAAATCAACCCTTTCCATTTTCATATAAACAAATGATCTATTTGTAGCTATATAAGTTATCAATTTAATGAACAACCTACATTCCAATATCATAGAGCATATTTACACCATCACAATGCAAGTTTGATGCTATTTTTTAGTTTCTATTTTATATTTTATTTGTGTTTCACTTCCATTGTTTTATTTGAGTGTAATTTGTTATATAATTTTTTGGGTTTGCTTATTGGTCTTAGTTTTTGCCACTTAAATAAGGGGTACATATGATAAAATGATGACTTTTATTTAAGACACTAAGAAAAATAACAAATATTATTAGAAAATTTTCAAAAATAGCACCACCTTCTATATGGATGTTCTTATTCAATGATTTTTTTTTTAAATTTTGATATATATGCTAGGAGAAATGTGTTTTGATAAAATATAGGTTTAAATCTTTTGTTAGTATCATTTGAAAAATTAGTAATAAACGAGATATTCAAATAAAATTACAAAAAAAATGTTTATTAGAAATTAAAATTAATAATCTAATTCCAAGAAATGATGGAAAGTTTTTATTTATAGTGAAAGTTATGTGATATAAACAAAATGTCATTCAATAAAATAATTTGAATAGCAAAATAGGATTAAAAAATAAAATGATAGAAATATTTTAAAAAATTTAAAAACCAACAACGCGAATCTATATAGAAAATGTTACAACTCATGTTTACATCATTTTTAAATTCACAACCATTTGTTTGGTACAGCTAATAGAAATTGAAAACTATTAGAAAATGCTAATTTAAACATCGTATTTACACAAAAAAGTGAGACATACTACAATGCCATGATCCAAATATATATAATTCCATAGCAGCTACTAAACTAGACAAGAAATCTAAATTTTTGATAATCTAGAGCAAAGAAGGGTTTTAGGATGTGTGTAGTTTTGTACAATTTGCATTCAATTTAGCACTTTGTCATAGAAGTTTTTTGCTAATTTTTAGAGACCAAATTCACACCTAATCACCTAATACTAGAAATTATAATACAATTTTTTACCATTAAATGTCTAAAATTGAGATTCAACTGTAAGACTCCACAAGTATAAATCAATTGATAAAGTGCAACTATACAAACAAACCTTGATTAATTGATGTGTTTTGTGACTTCTCCCTCTTGTTGGAATATTGAGGTTCCCTTACATCTTTTTACGAAACCCCAAAACCCTGACATCCCAACAAACAAGTTATATGACTTAAACAACTTTTTTGACAATTTCAAAAGATCAAATT